>JAWHQI010000339.1:2710000-2772389 GCA_033032865.1 Dactylorhiza incarnata
GGAGCTGTAGGCCATCAAACTTGGTAATTCAAAGCCTTATAGGTAGTAGACATCAAGGGTTACAAAAGTTGTCTTAGGCACTTTTGCCTAAAATAGCCTCTTAGTGGCCTAATTAATCAATCTAAAAATATGTATAAAGTGGGACAAATAATTGCATTAAAATTAACCATGACATGCATATAGCCATCAGCCCTAAAATCAATGGCCCTGATTTCGTCTCCTAACTCCAGCCAACGACCAGAATCCTCCCAGCTGGGCCATCATCCAACCTCATTTCCGGGCCACCCCTTCACCCCCACGACCGACCACCACCACCTCCACCTCCGTTGAGGTGGGGGCTATCGATTGGCGGCGAGATGCCGGTCAGAAACCGCCTCTCCGGCGATCCCGAGCAAGGTAGAAAGCTCTGAAATTTCTCCCTCATCTCCCATGGATTGCTGCTTAATTGATCCCGATTTCTCAGCCTGGTGAGCTAGAAAGCTAGCACAAAGGGAGGGGAGCAGAAACAGACCTCAATTGTGGCTCAGCGACGGGTTCTCTGACGTGTGGCCATGGATTCTTCCATCTCCGGCGAGCTCGCTCGATCCATCAATCCCCCACCAAATGCTCTGCTCTAGAGTGCTGGATCGACTCCTTGGGGCCTTCTGAAGATGATTGAGGGATCAAATGAGGGAGAGGGTGGCTGTATAGAGAGAATGGGGAGTGGGGTGTTCGACCATGACTTGTACAACCCCTACCCTACGGTTTGGGTGGCTTCCATGCCTGAAATGAATGTTTATGGCCTGAGGAATTCGGATGGGGGCTTGGACTGAGGTGGTGGGGGCCATGGAAGCTCCTTCACCCCAAAAGATCTTTTCCCCTTTAAGCTTTTTGGGGAAAATGGCATTGTTGCCCCCATGCTCATCTCCTCTCTCCAAATTCAAATGTGGGGTGCTAATAGGGTTGTGTCATGTTGGTTAGGCATGGGGTGGGGTCTTGGTTCACTTGGGTTTCACTTGGTCTTTTAATTCTCCCTTAAGGCCTTATGTTGACCATGGTTTACTTTTGAGTTGACTTGGTCAAATTGAAGGGATTGGTTGACCACATGATGGGGATTTTGGGTCCATTGGATTCCTAATGGGGTTATAAAGTTAGGGGTTAAGTCAATTTGCTAAATTGAAGGCCAATTGGTCCTTGATTGGGTTGATTTGGGCTATGTTGACTAAAAGTTGACTTTGGTCAATACCTTGAAATTGAGTGGAATCATTTAGTGATTATTGACCTAATGACCTTCTTTAGTGATTAGGGTAACTTAGGTAAGGTCACTTTGAGGTTTTGAAGGTCAATTGAGTCCAATTGTATTGAATATGGTTATCTTGACCAAGGTTTGACTTTGGTCAATTTGGCCTATTTGGGTGACCAATTGGTGGGGTTCTTGGTGTTGGAGTTTCCGAGGTGATCTCAAAGCAATCAAGCAGTTAGTCTTACTTCCAACGCAATATGAGCCTATAGGGTCGCACATAAAAATGTTTGGAGAAGTTGGAGAAAGGATTGTGTTGGCCTTACTCATATTGGATATGAGTGGAGGACCAATCCTTTGACTACTCGGAATTAAATTGAGAATGTCTCAAACGGAAAATAAGTACTATTGATGAATCGTCGAAATGGTTTAGATGAATTCTATAGGACTTATCGAAATCGTCGAAAGGGTTTCGACGAATTGATTTATACAAGACAATCGTTGAAAGTGTTTCGACGAGATGTGTCAATTCGTCGAAAGTGTTTAGACGAGTTCGTCGAAATTGTTTCGATGAATAAGATACAAATTCGCTGAAATTGTTTCGACGAAACTGTATCGACGAAATCATTGAAAGTGTATAGACGAAGTCGTCGAAAGTGTTTCGATGAAATCATGTCAATTCGTCGAAAGTGTTTAGACGAAATATACTATTCGACGAATGTTTAAAATCCTGACGGAATTGTTCTATTTTTCCCGTGGTCTGTGAATAACCAGTTCTATGCCTTGGGTATAAAAGGGAAGCGATTAGGTCTTCTTGATTAAGAGATCCTTTTTCGCAATTTTGTTAGCCGGAAGACGGAAGAGTTCTGATACTTCTCATCCCCGTCCGCCGACCTAGGCATCGCTGACCGTCACCGCCTCCCCTTCAACGGACCTAGCAGTTCGTGGGGACGCAGATGGTTGTTCTTCTCCGACCCATTCCTTGTACGACAAGGCATTGGGGTTCTCCTTCCTTGTATGGATATCTGTAGAGGGGCCGATCCATTTCGGTCCTTGGAACTCGATGTTTGTCTACCGGATTTCTTCTTGGAGCATCTTGGTTGAGTATTGAATCAATCCCGGAAAGGTATATCGCATTTTGCTTTCCTAATCTCTTGTGTTGGAACTGCGGTTCAGAATCGCCCCGGTGTTGCGGTGCTATTCGAAGCGGAAGGGCGTGTCCCCCGTGGGCCTAACTGGCTGCCCCGTGGATCCGCCCGAGGACCAAGTTGATATAAAGAACAGTTGTGCCTTCACCAACAGTCCGGGCTTTTGGTCGAGTTGGTGGCGCTGGGTCCTCTCAATTGGTATCAGAGGGGGCGCGGGTTCGAAACCCCGGGTCGTTTCTGGGGGGGGGGGGGGGGGGGGGGGTATTGTTGGAACTGCGGTTCAGAATCACCCCGATGCTGCGGTGCTAGTCGAAGCGGATGGGCGTGTCCCCCGTGGGCCTAACTGGCTGCCCCATGGATCCGCCCGAGGACCAAGTTGATATAAAGAACAGTTGCGCCTTCACCAACAGTCCAGGCTTTTGGTCGAGTTGGTGGCGTTGGGTCCTCTCATCTTGATTCATGAAATCCGCAAGTTCCTTACTCTTTGGGTTGTTCTTGTTATTTCTTCCGCTGTGCATATTTGATATGCTTTTATCATTATGAATGGTATATAGAAAACCCAACACTTGGTCAAATGGGTCTCCATTATGGTTAAGAACATAGTAGTGAGTTCAACTTGTACTTGTGAGTCCAATTTGGGTAGTTTGACCTATGTTGACTTGTGGACCATAGGGGACCCTGTGTGAGCTCACCCTAGCTCAAAGAGTCTTAAGGTCACCGCCCTGTCTCAACTCGCCCTTCTCTCCTCATGTTATGCCCTAACACCATCACGGGGTCTAGTAGGATTAGGGATGTTACACTATGCTCTTCCAATAGCATCCTTATATGGAGAAGCAGTGAGGAGTCCTCTAGCCTATGTTTTGGAGAAGAGCTGGGCTTTTCAGGTTCTCCCTCAGTCTTCTTCTTCATTATAATTGAGAGATAGTCATCCATTCCTACAGCCTCATCAAACATAGGAGAAGTAGATCTTCTGATGGAAGATTGTCTCACTTCATCCTCGGGGATAGTTGATTCTTCAACATTTAACAGATCTTTGCTTGTGTTAACAACATGATCTTCTAGATTTGCTTCCGGTTGAGCTCCACTTGGGTCCTCTTGGACTGCTAATCCAGGATGGACATCATCCTCAGCCATAGTGATCTTGTTGATCACATCCTCCACATGAGCAGGGAGCTCAGTGTCATGCTCCCCCTCAATTTTAACATTTCCTTGATCTGTTCCTTCAGTGGTCCTGGACCCCATGCTGAGTGTTGAAGTTTTGAGAGAGACATTCCTCAGCTCCACCTGTTCCTCTTAGCTTGATAAATTTGTATTATGCACAGTCTCACTCTCTGCAGAAAAGCTTTCTTCTTCACTTTCTACATCCTTTGCAGCCTTTATCCTCTTGGGAGACTTTGTCAGAACCTTCTCCCTTCTTTCAAGTACCCTTATATCCATCCTTCTCATGTGATGGATTTTTACTCCTAGTTTCTAGTTGAAGTTTTCAAGATATGATAGTAGTAGGTAAAGGGACAGTATTCTGCTAAGATTGGGCACTGGAAAGCTTTCTTGAATTCTCTTGAATATGATTTGAGCCCAATCTATTTTATTGCTTAGGATTATCCTTGTGATTATGCCAAACATTTGTTTGGATATCCTGTCATGTGACCCTACCTTGCAGAGAGGGGTTTTCCCAATATATCAGCCAACAGGTTTCCCTGCTAATTGAAACTCTTCCTTTCCATAGACCCATAGGTCTTCCTGGAGTGCCCACGCCATGCTAGGGCATCTTCTAGGTCCTTTTTGGTGACCTCTTCATTCTCTTCTTTATTGGCAAAGGTGGGCAGCTGAATAATCTTAGCTAATCTCCTTGGAGTCACTTTTACCTTTGTCCCATTGATCTTACTTTTGTCTGACGTCCCTTTTGAGCCAACCTTGGCATTTGAATAGAATTCGAGGACTTCTCTTTTCATTATCACTGTAGATTCTGATATCATGAACTCCAAGTTGACGGAGTCGAGCAGTCTGATAGTCCCTTGAATTTCTTCTGGTGCCTTCAGGAATCCATTCCTCGCTATCTCACTTTCTTCATACAGATATCCTTCCTTCTTTGGGGCCATTTCTCAGATATTTGAAGGAGGGTTGAGCAATATCGACTTGTTTACTTGCGTAAGACGGAGAGTACACGACGACCTTTTAGGGCAAATATAGCACGTGCTTTTAATTTCAAGACATTTGACCCAATTTATAATTTCTGCTGTGGGAAGCGAAGGGCCGCGTGTTAAATGTTCGATTATATCAGATTGAATGGTTGTGATCAATTCATTGAATATTTCTGAATTTTGGAATAGATAGTTAGGTATCGTCGTGTCTTTATGATGAAGTCGTAGAGTCATTTCGACGATAGATTCTGTTATTACGATGATATCGCTTTGTAGATAAAACGATATTGTCTTGGATTACTCTTTTGCATAATCAGAGTGTTGTGTGCCAGCCGCAACATCATTCTTGTATGCTTTCTTAAGATGTTTTGTTAATTTAGTGACATAAGATTATACATCAGTTATGGTGCTTAATGCCTTTTTATCTGAGTTGTATTAACATATTATTAGCTGACTATTCTCACAAATAAGTTAATTATCAATTCTATGTTAGCACAAGTTCAACATGTATAAGGAAGTAATTACATGAACAAGTATATCACAAACTTCATCAAGATTTTATAGATAAGCCAAATGTTTTTAAAATAGAGTTGCAACAGCATTTGCTTTTAGCTATCACATATGCCAGTATTACTTCAACAATTTCTTATTTTCTCCGCATCTTTCTCCTTCCTTTGAAGTTTCTGCTCTTGCCTTTCAAAATAAGAGAATGGCTTAGGGATGTATCTATCGGGAATGGAAGGGGCATTCTCTGGCAGTGTTCTTTCTTGTTGATGTTGTCAATACAAAGTTCTCATGGCTTCTGGCTTCTTGTGCTTGTACCACTCACTTGAAGGGTAGTGTCTGGATATGTCTGTGTCACATTTCCCAAAGTTTCTCCATGTAGTCCATACTATATCTTGTGACCTTGGGCTAAAAAAGTTAAGATTTGGATCACTGGACCTTGTTCATCCCTTTTTCTTTTGAGTGGCATTTCTTCATCTATCATTATGGTCTTCCTTTTCTTATTTGATTCACCAATCCACTGTAGTATTTCCTTAGTGCTTTTCTCCAATTTGGTGTTTAGAGCTTCATGCGTGAATTCATTTGAGTTGATGCATCTGGTTATGATCAACTTTTGACTATCAACAATTTTGTGGTCAGCCACCTAGCTCCTCTTTCCAGATTCTCACCAGCCTGCTGACTTTGTTGTACTGAGGTGTCCACTGTTTCGCCAAGGGATTGTAGGGCATTCATATTATCGTCAACAACTGTTCCTGCCCTCACGAACCAGCTGGTGATCTGAGTATTGATATGATCAATGTCTGCTCTTATCTCATTCATCTGAGCCAACATTTCATCTCTAATTCCCCTGACTGCCCTGTCCACGTAATCTTGATAGCTTTTTATTTCCTTAGTTATCAAATCCTTTATTTGTTTAATTAAGGAGCTTGAAGCTTGCTCATGAGATGGTGGTGTAGAAGTTCCTTTAAGATCTTGCTTCTTCTCAGTTGCTTTCCTTTCAAAGTCTTCATCCATACTATCCGTGATCTCATCATTAAGAGGATTAGTAGGGGAATTCCGTCTTTGATGAGCATTTTCAGTCTCTTCGTCTGGAATCAGGATGAAATCAGTAAATACATTCTCCAGTTCAAGTCTTCCTTTCTTAAGAGCAGTATCTTCAGCATCTACCATGCAGCCTCCTAGGTTTTCTTGGACAACAACCTCATTATGAGTTTCTTCCTCAACCTCAGGAGCAGAAAATTCATTTTGAGGCTCCCCCTCAATAATAGCCATATTCTCGACAGGCAACACTGTCTCTTAGGCTGGGAGCTCAGTATGAGTCTCCCCCTCAACTATTGCACTGTTCTTTCTAGCAGATAAGTCTTCATGTGTTGGTATGGCAGCAACCAGAGTCTCTGAATGTGATTTTAGATCTAGTATGCAATTTCTTTCTATAGATGAGCTGTCCTCACTTTCAGTGACCTTCTTCCCTTTCTTTGCACTTTTAGGGATAACTTTCTCCCATCTCTCTAGAATCTTCAAGTCAATCTTCTTCATGTGATGGATGGGTGATCCCATCTTTTCATTTAACTGAAGAGAGTTGATGAGGTACAGAGAAAGGATTCTTCCAAAGTTTGGTGCTTGAAGGCTTCCCTGGATCTTTTTGAAGAGTAACTGAGCCCAGTCAGTTTTCTTGCATAGAATTATTCTTGTCATTATTTCAAACATGTACTTGGATATTCTGTCGTGAGATCCATGTTTGCATATTAATGTTTTGCCAACGATATCTGATAAAGAGCTTTCCTCTTATATTGAAGTCAGCCTTTTTCAAGGTACCATGTAATTTCCCTAATTGGTTGCACCACTTCTTTGTAGTCAAGAGATCTTCCTCCGAGATCTCTTCCTCTGAAAATCTAGGCAGACGGAGCGCCTTGGAAATTCCTTTTGCCGTCAATCTTAATAAGGTATTTCCAACCCTAGTCTTGATGGCATTTCCAGAAGTGCTCATCTTGGGCTCACCATAGAACTCCAGAAGTTCTCTATGCATGATAGCAGTTGGATCTGAGAGCACGTATTCCAGTCCCACAACATTAATTCTTTTGATTGCGGACTTTATCTCCTCATTGGTGTTGATGAACCCGTCGCGCACCTGCTCACATCCTGTATTGCAGGTGTCGTCATTCTTGATGGGTGTCGTTTCCTTGAATCGTCGAGTTTGAAAGGGTTCGACGTCGCGAGAGCTCGAAAACTCATCGTGATGGCTTAAAGTAAATGTAGGTTGTACTTTATTTCTAAACATGTGACCTATTTATATGTCTTACTTTAGAATGTGAAGGGGCGCGTACCTGGATTGATGGACTAGTTGTATTGATTTAGAATCATTGGTTGTGATTGTAAGATCCAATATATTTGTTGAAGGTAATTTATCTATGTTTTTGAAGAGTTTCTTCTTAATCTAGACTTATGCTTGAATCCTCTATTGCCCAATAACCACATTTAATTTTGGTTGGGCATTAGACAAACCTGCAAGACAAGGATTAATATTCCTTAGGAACCCAAATGAGTTTGGGTCATAGGTTCTTGTTAGCCCTAACTACTGGAACTCTAGCAACTAAACCACTTACTAGCTTCTCATACCTTGCTCTAGGCACTGTTGGGTTGAACCAACAGTCTATAGCAAAGTGCACAACCTTGCCATAACACTAGTATTCAAATCTATTATACCTCCTTCTCTGAGTCACCTTCTGAATGGAGGGCAGGTGACTAGAAGAGCATGCTGCTTTACAGTAAGCATTTTAACTAGTCATGTGGTTGTGCATTGACTTGGGAGTTGGTTGCACAGTCGCTGAATTTACTTTAGAAATAGGCCTTTGAGGTAAGGCTTTTTCCTTCTCTTTGGGTGATGGTGCATGTGGAGAAACACTCTTTTGAAAGACAGTTCTAGATTGAGAAGTCTCTCCAATTTCCTTATTATAGCATAGTCCTCCTCTATATTGAGTGGTGAAGCTATTTATAGTAGGGAGAATAGTTTTGGGCTTAGAGAAGCTAGCCACGGGCTTTCTTCCTACAACAAGCTTGTTCTCTAGAGATTTGATTGTTCTATCCTGAGATTCAGACCTCTTCTGAAGTAGGATAAGCTCATTGGACAATCTAATCACCTCATTGGTCTTCTCATCAATTTAAGATCTGAATGGCTTGACGATTCTTATTTCCTCAGCTTGAGATTTGACCAATTTCTTGCTCCTTTTAAGAGCTGCCAAGAGAATACCATATTGTTCCATTAGATCAGTATGGTCCTCATTGTTGCATAATGAGCAGTCTTCTGCATCATCTTCGGATGATGAGCAATCAACTGATGCACTCTTGGTCTTTTCAAATAAAGCAGATAATGAAGATGTGTGTGGAGTGCATACCTGAGCAGGATGTGAGCCATCCTGATCTTCTTCCTTAGTTAGGGCAACAAGCCCATAGAACTCCTCATCCTCAGATTCACTGTCTGAGAGAGTGAGAGGTGCTCTTATCCCTCTTCTAGCCACAGAGCAGTCTTCAACCTCAAATTCAATGTCTGAGAGAGTAATGGGTGCTCTGATTCCTTTAACATTTAGCTCCATAAATGTTTCTTCTTCAGAGTAAGAGGAGTAGCAGCTGCTTTCACTTAGGGATCTAAACTTCTTGATATTAGATCTTCGTACCTTCTTCATGGAGCTTTAACCCCTTTTTATGGGGATAACTTGACACACCCAAGGGCAGATCTGTTCAAGCTGTTCAGATTTCTTTGAACAACCTACCTCTAATACCACTTGTTAGTTTAGGATGTTGTCTAATCAACTAGAGGGGGGTGAATAGGTATTTTAAGTGTTTTAGTCTTCTTTTCTCAATTGACTTTTCTAGCTTGGGGATACATTGTTGGGATTTCTATGAACAACACATCACATGTGCGCATCGGAATAAAGAAACAAGAACAACCCGAAACAGTTACAGGATCTTACGATTTCATGAATCTAGAAATAAAAGAGCAACACATTGCAATATACCTGAAAGGGATTGAGTCAACACTCAACCAAGATGCTCCAAAAGCAGATCCAAATCCGTGTGGCTGAGTTCCAAGCATAGAAAGTGTATCCGTGCCTCTATAGCAGTCCACACGAGCGAAGGAGAACCCCAAGCCTCTTGTCGAACAAGATCTGGGACGGAGAAGAAGTTCCCTCAATGTCTCCCATGGATTGCTAGATCCGACAAAGGGAGAGGCGGTGACGGCGGACGGGATCTCGCAGAAAACCCTTGCTGAACAGTTCCGCCTCTATCTAATAATCCTCAGGGAAAACCTAATCGTTTCCCTATTTATACCCAGGGGCATAAAATTGGACATTCGCAGACCCCCGTCATTAATAGGAGTATTCGATGTATATCGCCGTGATCACTGAATATCGTCAAGACGATCTCGACGATATCGTCGTGATGACTTATATCATCTTGACAGTCAAGACAACATAGTCTTGATGACCTATATCGTTGAGACGATCTCGACGATATCATCATGATGACCTATATCGCCGAGACGATCTCGACGATACAATCTTGATGCCTAAAATATCGTCTTGACAATAAAGACGATATCCCTCAGTACTCGATGATACATCATAGGCGATAGTCAGTCATATCGTTGTGATCATTCGACGATATTCACAATATCGTTTTAATGATCTCGACGATAAATGCAATGTCGTCTTAAACACATGCCAACATGCTCCATATAATATTCATAATATTTGTGGAACATTTAGTCGTCTCGACCTAACTCCAATGAGTCATAGGACTAGTCCTTCACTCATATCCAATATGAGTAAGGCCAACACAATCCTTCCTCCAACTTCTCCAAACACTCTTATGTGCGACCCTATAGGCTCATATTGCATTGGCAGTGAGACTAGTTGCTTGATTTCTTTGAGATCACCTTGGAAATACCAACAATCTCCCACTTGATCACAAAGTATCAATAGAAGTCTCACAAATAATGAGCGGCATCTGGCAATACATCATTGCTACCCAATAAATAAGAGTTCATAACTCAATAAGCCTATCTTGACCAATGTACCAGTGTTGTCATGTCCCTTTGTCCCTTACATCCGGATAGAACTAGAGGCATGGACCATGTCACCCTCATAATTGTTCAATCATAGTTTCTTGATCCAGAATAGACTGTCTGAAATTGGTGAGCTTAATATCATATATTGACTCAACCAAGCATGTCCATGCATTTCTCAGTTTCATTCCATCAAGGGGCCCATGGATGTAACTCATGTCATATAGGAGAACAAATCTCATATTTGTCCACACACAAACACTCAAATGAATCGTAACATACCCAATAACCACCGTTATCATCAACCTTCTTCAAGGATGACTTTTGATGGCATAAAAGTACGCTCTTCCACACTTGATGAATGTTGTGACTTCAGGTCAAAGAACCACAAACATCATTGCCATATGAGGTCTACTTGTGACACGTTCATATAACAATCCACAAAGTAGTCTCATGGTGGGTCTGTCCAGTTCAACTTGTTCACTAACAAGTACCCATGTGATGACTTGATATCACAATATCATGACCTTTGAGAACCGGTCACCAGTCAACGCACATGCTAGTCTAAATATACCATCAATGCCTTTAACTTCTAAGATGATACACCGACCAGGGACTATTTAAGAATGAAGCTTCATATAAGCATAGACCCTAACATTCAAGTAACGTACTTGAATTCCTATGGAAGCAAACATTCTAAGGGCATTTATTATGCTAATTAATCTATCATATAGAAACAGTTGACATAATAAAAGAACTTGACATAAATGTAAAAAAAAATATAAAGTACTTTATTCATCACATAAATAACAACTGACACAATTACAATCCACAAGACTCCCACTAGAGATGATTATTCAGGTATCTAATGCCCATTGATCTAGTATGACAATCATGCTTTCTCTGTGCAAGGGGCTTAGTCAGTGGATCAGCAATATTCTCTTCAGTCGGTACTCTGCATATGCTCACATCTCCTCTAACGACAATCTCTCGAATAAGATGGAACCGCCGAAGTATGTTCTTAGAGGGCTGATGAGATCTAGGCTCCTTAGTTTGTGCAATAGCATCGTTGTTGTTATAATAGAGAACTACGGGATCAATGATGTTAGGAACTATATCTAGCTCGCCGATGAATTTTCAAATCCATACAACCTTCTTTGCAACATTTACTGCAGCAATATACTCGGCTTCTGTCGTAGAATCAGCAATTGTCTCTTGCTTGGAACTCTTCAAGCGTACAACTCCTCCATTAAGGAAAAATACAAAACCTGACTGAGACTTTGAGTCATCCCTATCAGTCTGGAAGCTAGCATCTGTGTAACCTTTTACAACGAGCTCTTCCTCTCCACCAAACACCAAGAACATATCTTTAGTTCTTCTCAAGTACTTTAGGATATTCTTGACAGCTATCAAGTGACCATCACCAGGATCAGACTGATACCTGCTAGTCATGCTCAAAGCATATGAGACATCGGGTCAAGTACACAATATTGCATACATGATTGATCCAATTGCCGACGCATATGGAATCAACTTCATGCGGTCCTTATCTTCTAAAGATTTAGGACACTGGTACTTAGAGAGACTCATACCATAAGACATGGGTAAGAATCCCTTCTTGGACTCAAGCATGCTGAACCGTTTCACTACCTTCTCAATATATGTACTTTGGGTCAAACCCAGCAACTTCTTCGATCTATCTCTATAGATCTTAGTACCAAGTATATAAGTCGTTTCGCCCAAGTCTTTCATAGAAAAGCAGTTCCATAGGTTGTTCTTAACAACTTGGAGGGTCGGAATGTCATTCTCGATTAACATATGTCATCTACATAAAATATCAGGAAGACAACTATGCTCCCAATAATCCTCTTATAAACACAAGGTTCATCTTCGTTTTTGATGAAACCAAACTTTTTGATTTTCTCATCAAAATGTAGATTCCAACTTTTAGAAGCCTGTTTCAATCCATAAATGGATCTCAGTAGCTTGCATATTTTAGTGGCTTCATTTGAAGATTCAAAACCCTCGGGTTGTGTGATATACACTTCCTCAAGGAGGTTTCCATTTAGGAAAGCCGTTTTGATATGCATTTGCCATATCACGTAATCATAATACGCAGCAATAACAAGCAGAATTCTGATGGACTTAATCATAGCAACAGGAGAAAAGGTCTCATCATAGTCAACTCCATGAATTTGCTTGAAACCTTTAGCCACTAATCGCCCTTTGAATGTCTATACATTTCCATCCATGTCGGTCTTCTTCTTGAAGACCCACTTGCACCCTATGGGTCATACCCCTTCAGGTGGTTCCACCAAGGTCCAAACTTAGTTTGCATACATAGAGCCCATTTCAGATTTCATGACGTCAAGCCACTTCTCGGAGCCCGGTCCATTCATAGCCTCTTGGTAGGTTGCAGGCTCATCATCATGATCCATAAGAAACACATTACCTATCTAAGACATTAGAAATCCATATCTCTCAGGCTCAAATCTTGGTCTACCAGATCTACGTAGGACTTTTGTTTTTGAGCAGGCTCTCTAGCTACAACTACTTGTAGTCTTTGCTCATGTTCCAATTCAGGTTTGTTTTCAGTTTGTGGTTCTTAAACTTCTTCAAGTTCTACCTTTGCAGTCTTTCTAGATAAGTACTCTTTCTCCAAAAAGACGTCAGTCCTTGCGACAAACACTTTGCCCTCATACGACAGGTAAAAGTAGTATCCTTTGGTCTCTCTAGGATACCCCACTAGATAACACTTATCCGATTTGGGTTCCAGCTTGTCAGGCATTTGACGTCGTACGTATGCCTCACAGTCCCAAATCTTAATGAAAGACATACTACGACGCTTCCCAGTCCATATCTCATATGGTGTCATTAGAACCGTTTTCATTGGAGCACGATCTAAAGTGAAAGCAGTAGTCTATAGAGCAAATCCCTAAAAGGAAAAGGGCAGATCTGCATGACTCATCATCGATCGCACCGTATCTAAAAAGGTACGATTCCTCCTCTCAGAAATACCATTATGTTGTGGTGTTATAGGTGGAGTGAGTTGTGATACAATACCACACTCTTTCAGATGATCACGAAACTCATGACTTAGGTATTCGCCACCTCGATCAGATCGAAGTGCCTTAATCCCTTTTCCCAGTTGGTTCTCTACTTCATTTTTAAACTCTTTGAACTTTTCAAAGGTTTCAGATTTACACTTCATAAGATATACATATCTGTATCTACTGAAATCATTAGTAAATGTAACGAAGTAGTAGTACCCACCTCTAGCCATGGAACTCATGGGTCCGTATACATCACTATGTATTATACCCAAGAGATCATCAACCCCCTCACTACAATTAGTGAAAGGGGCTTTTGTCATCTTGTCTATTAAACATTATTCGCATCTCTCAAATGATTCATAATCAAATGAGTCCAATAGTCCATCTTTATGGAGCTTGGATATATGTTTCACATTTATATGGCCTAAACGACAATGCCAGAGATATGTAGGATTAGAGTCATTAGTTTTTAGTCATTTGGTATTTTCCATATTATAGATTGGATGATTTATGTTCAAAACATACAAACCGTTAAACATTTGAGTAACGCCATAACAAACATCATTCTTATAAATAGAACAACAATTGTTCTTAATAATAAAAGAAAAATCATTCATGTCCAAACATGAAATATAAATGATGTTTCTAGTTATAGCAGGAACAAAATAACAGTTATCAAGTTCAATAATAAGCCCAGTGGGCAAGGAAATACGGTACACTCCTACGGCAATGCCAGCAACTTTTGCTCCATTTCCAACGTGCAGGTCTTGTACATTTGTACAAATATGAGAACCCCATCCGGTATCCAATACCCAAGATGAAGGAGCAGACATGTTAATTTCTATAACAAAAATAACTGAAGTGGAAGTCACACTTCCCTTCTTCTTCAGATCCTCGATGTAGAGGGGACAATTCCTCCTCCAATGCCCTGCCTTACCGCAGTGGTGACAATTTTCTTCTTTAGCTAATCCCTTCTTTTTTAGTGTAGAAGATTTGGGATCAAGGCAAGACTTAGGTCCCACCTTAGCCTTCCTGAATCCCTTGGCCTTGCCCTAACCTTTATGCACCATCAATATGGGACTACCAGGCTTGGTCTTCTTCATGTTGTTCTCGGTAGTTCTTAATATGCCTAGGAGCGCGAGTAGCGTCTTGTCAATCTCATTCATGTTGTAGTTCAAGACGAACTGCTCGTAACTGTCCGGCAAGGATTGCAGGATCAGATAAGTAGCAAACTCTTGACTTAAAGGAAACCCCAGTCTCTGAAGGTTCTCGATGTACCCAATCATCTTGAGTACATGAGTTCCCACTGGGTCTCTAGCTCCCATTTTGCACTGAAATAAAGCCTTAGAGATGTTGAACCTCTCTTGCCGAGCCTGCCTTTGGAACATTTTCTTCAGGTGCTCGATAATTTCAAAGCCACACATGGTCTCATGTTGCTTCTGAAGCTCAGAGTTCATGGTAGCGAGAATGAGGCATTAGACATCTAAGGATTCATCTTGATACTTCTTATAAGCATCATTGTCGGCTCGGGACGAATTCCCGATCGGCACTTCAGGGGGATCCTCTTCCAAGATATAGAGATTGCGCTCTTGCATGAGAACAATTCTCAGGTTTTTGTACTAGTAAAAGAAGTTAGTCTCGTTGAGCTTGTCCTTCTCAAGGATGGCTCTCAGGGACAAGGTGGAGTGAGATCCACTTGTCATGGAAGTTCTACAAAAATTATGAAAGTGCACAGTGTGCCTCTGAGAATTCTCTAGGGGGGTGAATAGAGATTTAAATATTTTTACGCTAACTGTGCATACAATAAAAAATACTATGGTATTATGCACACAAAAAAACCAAAGGCGAAATAAATGAAATAAAGTTTGTTGAAAATGAACATAGAAATAGTAAATGGGACAGCACAGAAAATCGCAGCAAAGACTTAAGGATTTTTATAGAGGTTCCTCAAAATGTGGGTAGTCCTCTCTTTTACCTCCCTGGTAGGATTGCACAACCTGTGCCTGAGTCTTTTGACAAGGAGACTCTTAAAATCACAGATCTTTTGATAATGAGATCTTGAACCACTGAGTCTTTTGGTAAGGAGACTTTTAGAACCAAAGATCTTTTGATAAGGAGATCTTGAACCACTAAATCCTTCGAAAGAGGGATTCTTAACTCTTTTACAGTTGATGGAAATAGTAAGAAGAAAGTAAGAGGGAGAAGGTAAGAATTCTGTTCTAAGAATTCTTCAGAAGCTCTGATGCTGCTTCTGTCTTTCTTTCACTGGATTTGAAATGATGAACCCTTGTTTATGATAGTGATGATTTGCAAGGGTTGTTTTGCTTGATCCTTTACTCACAACACTTGTTGTAGTTCTGTTGCTGTATAATGATGAAGAAGAAGCAACAATATATCTTCCTGTGCAGAGAGAGCACTTTTGTATATCTGCTTTTAGGGTTTTAGAAGGAAGAAGATGAAAGCCCTATTCGACAGACAGAATAATGTAATAACTGTGTTGTTGTTTTCTTCTCCTCTTTTTGCATACTTATTGTGTATGATTGAGTTTTCAAAAATCTTTCTTCTTTTGGCTTGTCCTGAAAAGGAATTCCTCTTACCCACCTAATTTCCTTTCTCCTTTTGTTCTCGACCCATCCATTGATTTTGAATACCTTCCAAAAGTGATTTGTTGTGTCCTGGAAAGCTTCATTCTATTCTTGGCAACAAACGAGCCGTTGGAGAACTGTCTCTAGCCAGGTGGTCCTTCTGAAAAGGTCCCAAAAGGACAACTAAAAAAGCTTCATTTTTCTGACTGTATTCGACGCTGCTCCGACTTCATCAATCTTCATGTCGACGCACCTCTGAGTTCTTATCGACGTAGCTTCGAATTTCTTCTTAGCTTTGGCTGAACTCAGAGGTCGACGTGTCCGTCGAGTTGAAGCCTTGGACTTGAACTATATCTTCTGCGTCAAGTTGAAGTTGAAGTTGCGTCGACTTCTAAGACGACTTCTACAAGCTCTTCCTTCTACGTCGAGTTCCTTTCGACGTTGCGTCGACTTTGACTTTATACTTCGACAAACTGAATAAGTTGCTCTGACTTCTAGTTAGAGTTACGTCGATATCCAGTCGAAGTTGCGTCGGATTTTATTCGACGCAAGTCTTATCTTAACTTGTTTTGTGTTTGCTTTAACTTGGCCCTGACACTCTAAGTTGAGTGTGACAACCTAAGTCATCTACTGACCAGATTAATCTTACTATACAATGTGGGTAATAAACCCTAAGAGGTAAAATCACTTATAGTTAATTTGTTAAGTTAAATCAAAAGGAGTTTTTCCCAACAAATTATGCAAAATAAATTTTAGTACTAAATTTCAAAATACATTTTTATTTAATAAGGACTCTTATTAAATACTCCCACTATTTTATTCAAATTGATAACCCTTAATATCAATTCAGAGATTTTATGCGAGCTACTCTCGGTAGACAACTGTTGCAAATTGCATCATCATGCAACTCCTGTATGGTTGGTGAATAACTCTTTATTCGCATCCATCGTATGGTGCATGTCAACCCTATGCCTTTAGGCACTCAACCTTTGAGGTCACCTAGTTAAGTTGTACCCGATGTCGACAGTGGGATATCACAATTATCCACTCACAACCTTACCAAGATATATTAATGCACCTTGATTTGGCAAGCCCACACTTCATCGATCGATGCAGGAAGAGTGTCATCCATCGGAAGGCATCTGTATACTTAATATTTGAAAATGGATTTTATGATAATCGATTAACATTTAATCAATGTGCACAAAATAAAATACAATATTTACAATCCAAATACATCCCAAATGTGCTTAAAATAAAATTATCAACAATTTTTGATAAAAGGGCTAAATCTGAATATTTTGAACACTTATAAATCTCCATATTTACATTCA
This sequence comes from Dactylorhiza incarnata, assembly GCA_033032865.1. Lineage (NCBI taxonomy): Eukaryota > Viridiplantae > Streptophyta > Magnoliopsida > Asparagales > Orchidaceae > Dactylorhiza > Dactylorhiza incarnata. Next base: position 2,727,047 of record JAWHQI010000339.1, read on the forward strand.
TTGGACACATGCAAAAACAACTCTACTTATGCAGTAGACAAGCTCGTCTCTCAATGTCAGATTCAAAATCTAAGGCATTTGGTTTCACAAACCATTCTGAGGGATGGTTACTGTAAAGGAGAAACGATTTCTGAAACATGAAAATCACAACGCAATCACATGCGTTCCTGGCAGGGTTCCAAGGGGCCGCCAAATTTTTGAAAAAACACCACCAGAAACCATCCAGAAATACATCAAAAATGATGTTCCATGAAGAAATCCAGACATTTAGAACACTTCTAAATTTCTGATTTACACACACTGGATCACGAATCTAGCTCTGATACCACTGTTGGGTTTTCTATGAACAACACATCACATGCGCGCAGCGAAATAAAGAAACAAGAACAGCCCGAAATAGTTACAGGATCTTGCGATTTCATGAATCTAGAAATAAAAGAGCAACACATTGCAATATACCTGAAAGAGATTGAGTCAACACTCAACCAAGATGCTCCAAAAGAAGATCCAAAACCCTGTGGCTGAGTTCCAAGCACAGAAAGTGTATCCGTGGCTCTATAGCAGTCTACACGAGCGAAGGAGAACCCCAAGCCTCTTGTCGAACAAGATCTGGGTCGGAGAAGAAGTTCCCTCAGCGTCTCCCACGGATTGCTAGATCCGACAAAAGGAGAGGAGGTGACGACGGATGGGATCTCGCGGAAAACCCTTGCAGAACAGTTCCGCCTCTATCTCATATAATAATCCTAAGGGAAAACCTAATCGTTTCCATATTTATACCCAGGGCATAAAATTGGATATCCGCAGACCCCTGTCATTAATAGGAGTATTCGATATGTATCGTCGTGAACACTGAATATCGTCGAGACGATCTCGACGATATCGCCGTGATGACCTATATTATCTTGACAGTCAAGATGACATAGTCTTGATGACCTATATCGTCGAGACGATCTCGACGATTTCATCATGATGACCTGTATCGTCGAGGCGATCTCGCCGATACCATCTTGATGCCTAAAATATCGTCTTGACAGTAAAGACGATATCCCTCGGCACTCGACGATACATCATAGGCGATAGTCGGTCATATCGTTGTGATCATTCGACGATATTCACAATATCGTTTTAATGATCTCGACGATACATGCAATGTCGTCTTAAACACATGCCAACATGCTCCATACAATATTCATAATATCTGTGGAACATTTAGCCGTCTTGACCTAACTCCAATGAGTCATAGGATTGGTCCTTCACTCATATCCAATATGAGTAAGGCCAACACAATCATTCCACTAACTTCTTCAAACACTCTTATGTGCGACCATATAGGCTCATATTGCGTTGGCAGTGAAACTAGCTGCTTGATTGCTTTGAGATCACCTTGGAAATACCAACAATCTCCCACTTGATCACAAAGTATCAATAGAAGTCTCGCAAACAATGAGCGGCATCTAGCAATACATCATTGCTACCCAAGCAATAAGAGTTCATAACTCAATAAGCCTGTCTTGACCAATGTACCAGTGTTGTCATGTCCCTTTGTCCCTTACATCCGGATAGAACTAAAGGCATGTACCATGTCACCCTCATAAGTGATCAATCATAGTTTCTTGATCCAGAATAGACTGTCTGAAATTTGTGAGCTTAATATCATATATTGACTCAACCAAGCATGTCCATGCATTTCTCAGTTTCATTCCATCAAGGAGCCCATGGATGTAACTCCTGTCATATAGGAGAACAAATCTCATATCTGTCCACACACAAACACCCAAATGAATCGTAACATACCCAATAACCATCATTATCATCAACCTTCTTCAAGGATGACTTTTGATGGCATCAAAGTACGCTCTTCCTCACTTGATGAATGTTGTGACTTCAGGTCAAAGAACCACAAACACCATTTCCATATGAGGTTTACTTGTGGCACGTTCATATAACAATCCACAAAGTAGTCTCATGGTGGGTCTGTCCAGTTCAACAATGTGTCTAGAGTACTCCACTATCCATCTGCGCCTATCTAGCAGTGTGTTAGAGTCAACAATCTCCACGAAATCTCAGATCCACTCCACAGATCTTACAACTCAGGCATTGCAGGCCCTACAACTCAGATCCTTCTAGGATCCTACCTCAGGTTCCAGGAGCCCTACAACTCAGGCACACCAGGCCTTACAACTCAGATCTATCTTAGATCCTACCTCACGTTCCAGGAACCCTACAACTCAGGCACACCATGCCTTACAACTCAGATCTATCTCAGATCCTACCTCATGTTCTCACAGAACCCTACAACTCAGACTTATAAAAGTCCTACAGAGAATGAATAAAATACAAGAATGAAGAACATTTCACACAATAAAGAAACTACTGGAAAGTTCTTCTGAAGCCAGATGTTGAGGGCCTCTAGACTTGAAGAGAAAACTATAAAGATCTTATTTTGTAGACCACATGATTCTCTTCAATCCTTTCTTCAATATGGAACACTGCTTGACAATCGATGTTGCTTGACTGGGACTTGGAGAACAGAAAGCAAGAGTATTGTTCTCGAGAGATTGTTCCTTATTCACACAGTCGTTTTTACTGTTCGATTGTTCTCCGTTTTTTAGGGCAGACACTATTCCTTTATATATGACCGGGGGACCTTCTAACGGTCTACTCAGAGGTCCTTTAAGTGCTAGAGGCTCATTCCTTAACGTCATCCATTGATTGGACCATCTGGTGATGACATTAAATGCAGGCAGCGTATTTCAAAAAATCTTAGTCTGCCTCGACGATATGAGCAATATCTTGACGACAGAGCTTGTCGTCTCGGCGATCCATCTTGGACTTAAGACAAATCTTCTTAAATCTTCTTCAGAAAAGGATATATCGACGATAAGGAATAACTCGGCTACACTTGCAGTCACGGCGACATGAAGTCATCACGTCGATATCGTCGAGATGATCCTAACTTCTTGTCAATATCGTCGAGATCATCCTGACTTATCGTCGAGATCATCCAGACGATACTAAACACTTCAGCTGCAACCTTTCTCCACGAATTCTGACTTAGTTTTCTCGACGACACTGCTTCTTTACGACGATATGTCTTCTTAGCCAGATACTATTTACTTAAGATTTCTGAAGAGCTTCATCACGTCAGACTTCTCAACGACATCGTCGTGTGATACTCGTTGTTAGAATGATGTTGTCGTGCTATACTTGTTGTCATGACGACACCTTGACTTAGTTGTTCTTTCATGTTCTCACAACGATATCATCTTGTATGCTTTGTTGACACAACGATATCGTCGTGTTATCCTTGATGTCACGACGATTAATGACATAATCCTTTTGCTGACCTCTGGGAGTAGTCTCAACGATATATACATACTTATTCAACGATATGTCCAATAACTCTGCAATAAGCCTTGATCCTTTACGAGTCTTCTCAACGATATTGTCATGTGATACTCGTAGTTACAATGAAATCGTCGTGTGTATCTTTTTGACACGACGATATTTGCCTTAGATATCTTTGCTTGATCCTTATACATTATGCTTAGTGTGTATGATATTCTAACATGCTCATGTCACATCAAATGCACATCAAATATAAATTGTACTTATCATTGACCTGAGCACTTCTTCAAATCAGGAACATTGTTGGGCACTGTTTCCAACAACTTGTGTTAAAGACATGGGTTTCAAGTCAAGCCTATCAGATAAATGTTTGTATATAAGAACAAGATCAAATATCATGGCAATTATATGCGTGTACGTTGATGACATGCTAATTCTGGGTGCTGATTAGTCTGAGGTGGATGACGTGAAAGATACCTTGACGAAACAATTTAGCATGACAAACTTAGGTGTGCTGAAAACTGTCCTAGGAATGGAAGTGAACTTCACTAAGAAGTGTATAACTCTGAGTCAGAGTCACTACATCAAAAATCTATTAGAAAAGTGGGGTTATGATAAAATCAAAAAGATTGAGGCTCCATTCGACTATAAAAATAGGCTGAAACCTACTGAAAGTTCATCTATTAGACAGTCAGATTACTCCAAACTCATAGGAAGTCTCGTGTATGCTACAACCTGCACTAGACCTGACATCGCTTTTACGATAGGCATGTTAAGTAGATTTACTAATAACCCTAGGAAGGACCACTGAGATGTCTTAGAAAGGCTAATGAGATACTTAAAGTACACTGAGAAGTATGTTTATGTTACAGTGGACATCCTCCTGTGCTTGAAGGGTATTCTGACGCCTCCTAGTGCACAGATATTGGTGATAGAAAATCCACTAGTGGTTTTGTGTTTACAATAAGAGGATCTGTCGTAACTTTAAAGTCTAAGAGGCAGACGTGCATTGCACTATCCTCTATGAAATCAGAACTCAATGTTCTAACTTCAGCAGGAGAAGAAGCAGAGTGGATTAGAGATCTGATAATGGACATTCCAATGACTGGTCTGAAAATGCACTATATATCGATTTTTTATGACAATCAAGCCACAAAAACTATTGCAACGAATACATTGTTCAAAGGAAAGAGGAGGCAACTAAGGCTGAAACATGCCTGGTTGACCTATCTCACTAGTCAGGGGATAATCTCCCTATTGGACAGACGTGATATTAAAAGATAATGTAGTAGATCTTCAGTGTGGCATGTTCGATGCCTGCTTTACTAAGGGCTTTTGTAAGGTTCTTACATCTAAAACATCGGGGGAGATATGATTAAAGTCTATCTAGTATGACTTAATACCTTTTTCTTTTGTTTTAAATTTTAGAACCGAAATTTGCTAACATTCCAGCATCTAGTTTGAGTATACACTGAAGTATTTCAGACGCTACCTGATGAAAGCCTGAGATGAATAGTTGTCAGTCATTCCAAACTTGATGACTTACACAATTATTTATATTCAAATGTTGAATTAGGTATCATTCCAAAAAGAAATACTGAAGTTGTTGTTTTTTGTGTCCTAATATTATGATTATTACTTATCATTTCAAACTTGATGATATAACAGTCAAAGCTTGTTGTATCATTCTAAACTTGATGGTATAACACAATTGTGAAATAATTAATAATAATCTTAATAATCGAATGAACATAGTTTGATTTTATAAAATCAAATATTCTAATTTTTTGTAAATTAGATAGAGATGTTGATATGTGATTTTTTCTTCCTGTTTAGAGTATTACGTTCTTTTACAGCTATAACTAATCACTTTATTTTTTGATACCAAAGTTTGAATCCATAAAGTTTTATCTCATGACATTCTTATTATAACTGTTTGCAGGTCAAAAGGAGTATGGAGGAGAGAGTTGATTTCGACCCGGATAACGATGATCTTATGTTTGAGTAAACTGAAGATCAGTTATCGATTTTTTTCTTTGAGTTTGCAGTTCCATTTACTTTTATGTTTGGAACTCTGGTTTGAGTTTAGATGTTACTCTAAAACACATATTTACGTTTCTGAAAAAAACTCATTTTGTCGTTATTAACTCGTGTTTTAAGTAACTTGTTATGTGATATCATTTATATACAATATATGATGAAATTGTTAAGGTATATTTATATAAATGCTAACGGTTTCTTATTGGGTTTGGAGTGGATCCGATAGGCATCCAATAACCTATCGGGGATTTAGGGTTACGCCTTTAAATACCCCTGCTGGAGGCAACGTGGAGGTCGTTCCAAACTTGACGGCCGCACGGGAGGCTTTGAGCGCACTAACAATGATTTCATAAGATGTAAAATTGATCATTGTTGCTACCCCATGCGGTTTAACGATTGCTATAATACATTTAGAGGATTTACTACTAAGAAAATTACAGCTGAAGCAGTAGTTGTCAGAGAAATTTGAGATGCAGGATTTGGGAGAAGACTGACAAATTCTTAGAACTTGAATAGTTTGCTGAGCAAGTTTAATCATGATTATGTAGAAGTGTAACATGTCATTGGAAGGTCGCTTTAAACATTGTAAGGAGCAATCATATATACCATATATAGTAACTATACTGGGAATTGTGAGCAGATATACATTAGATCCAAAACAAAAATATTAAGGTGTAAAATGGCTCTTGAGATAATTGGAAGACACTCCATGCACAACCCTTCAATTTAAGAACCGTGTAATGCTATAATATTTATTCATATAAGAACAGAAGACTACGAATCACGTAAAACTCTGTGTTCTTCACTTCATGCAATGTTTTGTTTTATTCTAATGAATTTGCCCAGATAATATGAAAAAAATGACACAATCTGGCCATTCATTCATTAATAATAATTTATGTATATATACATAACACAAGTATTCAATGAAAATTCCAAGAGTATTATAGTTTACAATATCATAATATGTAACAGTAGCAAAAAGCTGAGACAAGGGCAACGCTGCTTATTATATAGAGTCTATCGAACCAACTTTCGTTCCTGATTTTCTCCTCTTTAAAATCGTTCTGAACTTTCAAGTACAAGTGACAGTTCTCCAGCACTTCGCTGTAGTTCCTGCTCCTCCGGCAGCTCAGCGCTTCCTTCAGAACAAGCAGGCTGCTCCGACCATTAACATGCGCTCCGGCCATGTCCTCCAACTGCATACTTAGCTCCGTCAATCTGACAGCTGGCGCCATCCCGCCCTCCCCATTTCCGGTATCCGTGATGCTGAACTTCATCAGGATGATGCACTCCGCAACTTGGCACGGCAGAATGTCCCTCGCCGGAAGAATTGAGCCAAACCGGAGAAGAAAGTTCGTGTCGGCCGGCCAGTGCCGCTGCCCCCCGACCGGGCTCCAGCTTGCGAGATTCGCGGCTTGCTTCAGTTTGCTGTTCACCACTATCCAGCTCAGCTTGATTCCCTCATATAGGTCCCTCCATAGCCTCCCATCCTTTCTTTCTCTCTCTAAAGATGATATGGGAGGCAAGCCATCATCGCCGGAGAGCAGAACTTCGCCGCCGTCTTCGCCAGAATAGCTGAGGAGGTCAATGCGGAACGGGCAGTTATGGAACCAACCATTGTAGCCATCAGAATCAGGAATTCCCCAGATGACTTTCGAATATACTGTTTTCTCCTTGTACCTCAGATCGACGATGGAGATGAAATCCGACGGTGACACGCTCTCGATTTCGTCGATGTCCCCATAGTAATCAGCCTCCGCCCATTCTTCAGGATAAGGAAGATCATCATCGGTTTGGACGGCGGGGATGTCCTCATTTATGATGAGGGGGAAGCAATCTGCATAGAACCTTCTGAACCCGCCAATGGAGGAGATGAGGGTCCTAACATCATCTCTGTCAGTTGAAGGCCATAGAGAATGGCATGAACTTTCCCACAGTATTTCGTCTTTTGATATGGAGCTGAAGTCCGCGCAAGTGCAAGCAGCTTTCGCTAGAGAAGGAGCGTCGAGGCGTCGCAGTATGTCATACAGGAGGTCGCGACTCAAAGGTGATGAACTGTCTATCTTTGTGGTTGCCATGTTTTCGCGTGGAACCTTCGATCAACTGATGATGTAAGAAAAAGATTGATTGGATGAATGGATGAAATTCACCAAAAGTAAGAAAAAGATAGATTGATAAATTAAATGATTATATAGAGAAAAGAGTAGATGTTAGCTTTAGGTAGAAGAGCGAAAATTTGGACGAGAATGGTTGAACACTCATGAATCACTCAAGGCAAGGGGGATGAAAGGAAAATAAGAATTTATAAATCCGACAACAAATATAAGACTAATGATGATGAAACACTAGCTGACCATGGAGAGATTGGATAAGTATTAAAGAACTTTGAAAATGACAATAAAGAGATTTAAAAAACTAGCCGTTGTACTTTAGAATAAAAAGTCAATTGAATTGGTACCAGTCTTAAAGAACTAAAGTAAAAGATACTACTGCTGGTAAGAGAGAATTGGTTTAATAAACTGTTATTCTGTTCAGAAAAGATGAGATTAAAGTCATTCAAATGAAAGATTCAAGCACAACAGATAGAAGATGAGATTAAAGTAAAATGAAATGAAAGTATGAAACACAACAAAGTGTGATAAGATAGACCTCATCGTCTCTTTTATTTCTCCTGACTTCATCATAAGATATTCATCTCATAGAGTTTGTAGCATTTTCTATATGGGGTTCATAATTGATTATTTTGTGCACCCACACTGAATTTGATTCCTAATAGAAAGATTGCATGGCAGTGGAACCTACTAAGGGTGAGAAAAAAAGTAAACACTCTTCTTCTCCCCTTTTAATTGTTGGGGAGTGACAACCAAGGGAAACTGAAATTTGAGAAGATACATAAACGGTCAAAATTTACATTCAACTCAAATACTTAAGCACATGGGTGAAAGCCAACAACATGATAATTCTAGGTTAACATATACTTCGTCTCTCCGATGGGAAACTAAATCATGCTCACGCATGCATCAACCATCTCCACCACATGTGAGAACTCCCACATCAACCATCACTAGCCTCAAACAAAAAAATGTTCAACATCCTCAAATATCAAGCACCAAGAACACGCTCGACCACGTGAACTCATTGGGACAATTAACTTACTCTTGAACATTGCCTGATTTTGGTGGAAGCATTTAAGACCCATCGGAATTACAAACCTGAGCATACTTTATCCTAACAGAAAAATAGACTAGGATGCCACTCATCTAGGGAACTGCAACCACTTATGCATCTCATCCCCATCACTAGCCTCCAAAGACTAATTTTTTTATATGTTCTCCATTTGGAATGATGTCATTGTATGTATAGAATGTTTAAAAATGTGAAAAGCTTGACGCTCTGGCAAAACAAAGCGTGAGAAGAAAGTGCAAAGCAAATGGTTTGTGACTTTATACTTCTGAAAAACTCAAATGGTGTAAGTTTTGATCTTAAATGAAAGATAATGGATTTGGAAATTAAATGCCCATAAAATATAAAAAATAAAATAAATACGCACATAATATTAAGATAGAGATATGAGAACTGACCGATGTTACATGAGGCATAACCCACAATTCATCAAGAACATGCAACCTCGGTGATTCTAGAACTAAAATAAAAGAATAGTAAGAAATAAAATTCAAAATTTCATATTTTCCAAGTAAATATGTATATGTACAACTGATCAAAAATAAAAATAAAAAGCAATGAAAAATACCTAAGAACAATGAGTATTTGAGTTAATTATAGCTATAATTCATCGGGTAAATCACAAAGCTTTAGGGAAATTTAAATCCATGTTAAGGGAAGTTCATAAATATTTTGTACAAAAACATGCATGTTATGATACATGACAGCATTCCCGAAGGAGATGCGATGAAAATAAATCAAATAAAAAGAAAATGAGCATAAGAGTGAATATAAAGATTTAGGTAGTTTGAACTCTAAATATATCTAGGTCCACCGGTGGAGAGAGGACCAAATTCACTAATAATAAAAGTATATATATGCCGCACGGTTCTCCTGTAATGCCCAAAAATACTCTTCAGAGTACACATAACGACCTACTACTCCTTGTTGACGGCAGAATATTTTCGGCTCTTCTTTCTCTCTCTAGGATTTGGGTAACTTTTATAAAATGATCTTTTATTTTTCTTTCTTCCTTAGAGGAATAAATAGCTTCTAAAATTAAGACATCAATTCCTAAATATCATGATCAAATCTATTAAGGATAGATTGAACACACATCGGAGGAATAGACGTGAGCAGAAAAAGAAATCAGCGAAGAACCAAAACACTCACATTATGATTCAAATATACTTAAAGGATTATAGTACTTTATATAAGAAAGTAAGTAATAAATGCATGCAGGGATAACAAGGAGGGAAAGCAGCAACATCGAACAGGCCATCAGATAACTGCTTCGACTTCCACGATAGGCTCCTAGTTTGCTTTAATACAACTTTTGGTCTTCTTATCTGGTATGACTTCAGCCTCTTCCTCTTCAGTATTAATGCTCCTTAATTCTTGCTTTGGAAAGACTCCAGCATTACTTGTCCCAACATCCCCCCTTAATGCTGAGTCCATTTCTGAGACAAGTGTGGATCGGAAAGAATTAAAAGTATTGATCGGTAGAGGTTTTGTCATGATATCGGCAAATTGTTTGCTTGTAGGACAAAACAGCATCCAATCTTCTTTGATTCTACCAGATCCTTTAGGAAGTGGAACCTGAGATCTATATGCTTCGTGCAGTTGTGAAACACAGGATTCTTTGTTATGCTAATGGTAGCAATGTTATCACACCAAATAGTGATGGATTTAGACCTTCCTTCTTGACACATGTCCTTAACAAACCTTGAAGCCATACTGCTTCACAAGCAGCAGCAACATACTCAGCTTCAGCAGAAGACAAAGCAACAATCTTCTGTTTTCGAGAGGACCAGGAAATAACCTTATTACCAAACAAGAAAATGTGCACACTGGTGCTTTTCCTCTCAGATGAATCCCCCCGCCCCCCCCGGCCGATCACTATCAGTGAAACCAACAAGTTCGGAGATTTTCTCCCTTTTATAAAGCAGTCCTAGTTGCTTTGTGCCTTTTAGATAACGTAAAATTCGCTTGGCTATGATGAGATGTTCTGAGTTGCTTTGCCTCCAGGTATTGTTCTTTTCGACCATAGCAATTTCTTCTTTCATTACTTTCATCCAGTTAGGATCATTTACAGCAGTAGTGAAGCTCTCGGGTTCCTCCTTGATGAACATAATTCTATTAGTCTAAAGATAAATTTCAGATAAAGATTTGTACCTTTTGGGAGATGATGACGCATCGTCAGAAACATGAGTTGGAGGATAGTCTTGATGTTCTGCTAGACATCCAAAGGAGATTCTTCAGTTGATGGTATGGGTGTTAGAACAGTTGGTTCAGCAACCCCATCAGCAAGAGGAATAAGAGGAGTCTGATCCCAACACCATGATGCCTTTTCATCAAAGATAACATCCCGAGAGATGAGCAGCTGCTGGTCTCAGGATTATATATGCGATATGCTTTTGAATGTTGGTTATACCCAAAGAAAACACCTTTTTCTGCTTTCATATCTAGCTTTTTCATGCTTTCTTTTGGAATATGTCAAAAAACAAGACACCCAAAAGTTCTAAGGTGCTAGGAAGAAGGCTTCCTTCCATACCAGGCCTCATATGGAGTCATGGCATTAAGACTCCTGCTAGGAGATCTGTTAAGAACATACACGGCAGTGTGCACTGCCTCTGCACAAAATTCTTGAGGAACATGATGATGCAGCATCATAGCTCGGACCCTTTTAATGATTGTCCGTTTTTTTCTTTCAACGACTTCATTCTGTTATGGAGAATGAGGAGATGTGAGCTCTCTGTGAATGCACTGATCTTTGCAGAAAGCAGTGAACTCCTCTCCAATGAACTCTCCTCCACGATCAGTTCTTAGCTTCTTTAAATTAAGTCTGAATTCTTTCTCCACCAGAGCCTTAAACTCTTTGAACTTTGTGAATGTCTCTAATTTTTGCTGTAAAAAATAAACCCAGGAATACCTGGAAAAATCATCAATAAGGCAGAAATAATATTTCATTCCAGACTTTGTAAGTGTTGTAGCAGGTCCCATAAATCAGCATGAACCAGTTTGTTACGCACACGCACTCACCGGAGGAGCCACGCATCATCAAAACCATCGAGGAGCGCATATGGAAACCACCCTAATTAATTTGTGTAATTAATTGGTATTAATTAATTAATTAATATTAATTAAATCTTACTTTTATGTTATGGTTATGTGAGCCCCCCCTCCCTATATAAGGAGGTGGTATGGAGTGTTCCTTTCATCTTTTGGTATTAAGGTTTTGGGCTCTCTTTTGAGAGAAGGATTATAGGAGGACCCAGCCTTCATAATCTTGGTCGGAGCTTGCTCCGGATTTGTATCCGTTTTCCCGTTTAATGCAATCATGTCTCGTTCATCGTTCAATAGTCTATCAATGGTCCGACCTGCCGCCCCCGTCCGCTCGTTCCAAGCCGCCGGGGCTCAAGCCACGGTGAACACCCACCTCCACGCCATCTCCATCTGTGTCAAGCTCAATCAGCAATCCGCCATGCTCGCCGACATCCTCCACATGGTGCAGAACCTCCACGACCAGCCACCCGCAGCCGCCGCACACACCAACAGCAGCCGGCCAGCAGCCGCAACTCCAGCAACCGTCGCAACAGCCGCACCTCCAGCCGCCGTAGCACTAGCCGCACCTCCAGCAGCCGTCGCAACAGCCGCACCTCCAGCCTCGTCTCCGGCTGCAGAAGCAGAAGCCCGCACCGTATTGGGAGATCCCTACATCACGCCGCCCCTGCTGACCTCTACATCGCAGGACAGTGATCCCAGCACACCAGATGCCATCATGGATGCGAGGCGCCCAATCCTTACAGTCCGTCCATCGTCACCTTCGACGGGGCCAGACGCTCAGCACTTATGCCCTGAGATGTTCCACGACTGTCATGCTCCTCCGTCAGCGTTGCCATCACCTTCTCCTCCATCGACGCTGTGCTAAGACCTATCTCTCCAGCCAGACAACGACCCCCAACGACTCGCGCGTCGGGCTCCTCACCTCTTCCCCGTCCTCGGTTGCATCGACACTTCTCGCACGACCGTCCAACAGACCGACCGAACCCTCGTCGTCGACGCCCCAGCAACTCCTTCCTTCAGTTGTTCTCCCCGACTGGCGCGCCTGTTCATCTCCCTCGAGCCGCTTAGCCCACTCTCCCACGTCCTTTCCCTCTCGAGCCCCCTGCCTTCCCGTTTCTTCTTTGCAGACCTGGCGTGCCCACTCTCCCAAACCGCCAGCTACCCCCCTGCACTCCAAGACAAAATAGTAGCCGCCCCCCCCCCCCCCCCTCTTTTCTCTCACCACCTTTTATCATTTCGTTGTTTTTCTTCAAATTCTCGCTACCCCTTATCATTTCGCTGTTTTTCTTCAAATTCTCGCTACCCCACGGGGACAAGCTGCGGGTCGTTTCCGTGCTTAAGGATCCCGACAAATATTTCGAACTCGCCCTTGAGGACAAGGCCGATTTTCAAGACCGACATATTGTTACGCACACGCACTCACCGGAGGAGCCACGCATCATCAAAACCATCGAGGAGCGCATATGGAAACCACCATAATTAATTTGTGTAATTAATTGGTATTAATTAATTAATTAATCTTAATTAATTAATATTAATTAAATCTTACTTTTATGTTATGGTTATGTGAGCCCCCCCTCCCTATATAAGGAGGTGGTATGGGAGTGTTCCTTTCATCTTTTGGTATTAAGGTTTTGGGCTCTCTTTTGAGAGAAGGATTATAGGAGAACCCAGCCTCCAAAATCTTGGCCGGAGCTTGCTCCGGATTTGTATCCGTTTTCCCGTTTAATGCAATCATGTCTCGTTCATCGTTCAATAGTCTATCACAGTTCAAGAGGCTGCTTGGCTCTCCAAGTTGCAGAATTTGGAAAAGGCAATTTGTGGCTCTTGCACATAATGCAGTTCAACACATGTGGAATCATCGTCTTTGAGTTCTAGTAAGCCCAACACCATAACTTTTTGTTGAAGTCTCTGAAGATCTTTGTGATTGAGGTGAGCAAATCTGTGATGCCACAGAGAAAAGATCGAGCCACAGATAAAAGCCTGATGCTTAGGAGGTTCCATGTGCAGGGGAAACATCTTGTTAGTAGTCATTTTAACAGAGGCAATACAATCATTTGTTTGTTTGTGGAGAATGTGACAATGTTCCTCTTCAAAAGTGATGCAGTAACCATACATCATGAGTTGACTAATACTTAGCAAATTCTGAGTGAGAGAGGGGACAAAGTGCACTTCATCAATATGCTTAGTTCGACCATCTTTGCTCTGAACAGCCACAGTTCCTATCCCCTCTATGACTGAGATTTTTCCATCCCCAAGAATAAGTTGTGCTTTTAGTGTTCATCAAGTTTAACAAACATTTCTTTAAATGGGGTTATATGATTTGCGCACCCACTATCTAAGAACCAAGTTTCCTGCAGGGGATCATGAATGTTATACCCGGACATGAACAATTTCTCGGGGGTTTCATGAAATTTAGCCTCTTCTTTCTCTTTCCCTACTTCTCTATTTTTAGACCAGCAATCTTTCTCCATGTGGGTAAGCATTTTGCATCTTCTCATTTGTAGAAACAATCATAGACAGTATGATTCCCTCTCTTGCACAATGTACAAAACGGTTGAAAGTTATTTCTACCTTCTCATTGCCTTCTTTTCCATTTGTCCCACATAAAAGGACCAGCCTCCTGACTTGGTCCTTCAGTTTGAGAGATCTTAGTGTTAATTTGGAAAGCTTGTTCAAGGGGTTCATGAGATCTCTTAAGTCTCCTCATGAGCCAGAAGAGACCCCATGAGTTCAGTAACTGACAAAGTTTTTAGATCTTTAGTTTCTTCAATGGTTGTGACTATGGGGTCAAATTTAGGAGGAAGACACCGTAAGATCTTAGGTGCAATTTTTTTGTCTTTGAGTTTGTCACCAAGACTCCTAATCTGATTTACAATACCCATTATCCTTGATACAAATCTCTGATGGATTATGACTCTTTCTTTGCAATACCTTCAAAAAGTTTCCATTGATGCTGAAGTTTAATGGCTATTACCTTTTCCGAGCCTTGGAACTCATTGAACAGGATATCTCACGCCTCTTTGGAAGTAGAGACACATTATCCTCGGGTAGATTTCTATGCTTACTCCTTGATGAAGCAGAAGAAGAGCCTTTGCTTACTTCTTTTGGATGTGGATGATACTGCCTTAACAGGTGCAGGCTTGATCAAGTCCCAAATCCCTTGAGATTGGAACAATAGACGCATGTGAGTATTCCAAAAGTCATAGTAATCCACATGGATAATGGGAATACCACTTTGTGTAAATTGAAACATGTGGGAAGCATTTGAGGTGGCCATATGATGAGAAACGGAAACACAGACACAATACAAACAAGGATCGAAAAGATTCCTACTCTTATGACATACAAATTGCATACACAACAAGCGGTAACCTCGCTTGGATACCAGTATTAAGGATAGATTGAACACACATTGGAGGAATATACATGAGCAGAAAAAGAAATCAGGGAAGAACCAAAACACTCACATATCGATTCAAATATACTTAAAAGGATTACAATACTTTATATAAGAAACTAAGTAATAAATGCATGCAGGGATAACGAGGGAAAGCAACAACATCGAACAGGCCATCAGGTAACTGCTTCGACTTCCACGATAGGCTCCTAGTTTGCTTTAATACAACTTTTGGTCTTCTTAACTGGTATGACTTCAGCCTCTTCCTCTTCAGTATTAATGCTCCTTAATTCTTGCTTTGGAAAGACTCCAACATTACTTGTCTTAACAAAATCCACCATTTGAATAGATTGTAATAGCTAAAATCAAAACCATAAAATTTAAATATTATCTCAATGGTGCCAGGTCTAGCACAATATGTGTTGTAGATTAATTCGTACAACGTAATCTTCAACACTAATCTAACAAACTGGAAAAGAGAATTCAAATCAAATATTTGATGGAAACATACACACAAATTTAAATAGGGATGTGACCTTATGCTCTTACACAAAGTGAGATGTTTTGAACAACTGAAGCTTTGAAGATTTTGGGAGATATCCACTTCAAAGTGTAGAAAAATGAGGTCTATGACATTGGTGCCATAATAAAGCATCATTACTTATATCTAATGTAGTACATGTAGAGAAAGAAAAATAGTATGCAAATTTTCTCCCAAGAATTGCGCCCGCTACCAAACGATAAATATAAATTTGATAAATCTATACTATATCTAAAAGAAAAAACATCCTTCGGTGAAACTTCATCTTTCCAATTTTACCCTCACTTTATTACATTTTTTAAAAGTGTGCTTAATTTGTGATTTGGAAATAGCACGCAACAATTGCCTATTGATTTGGAAATAGCACCAAATACTTAATTGCACGAAGCAATATATGAATTTTAATTTTACTCCATCCTTATCCCCAAGTACAACTTGTTTTTTTTTTCTTTTGAGTATGTTATTACGCCATCGGTAATGTGGTTTATTGCAATAAATTATCTGTTTTTTGTTTAATCAACCTCCAAATGAAAGCATCTACATCCAATTCATAGGGGTTTTGGTCAATTCCATCATACAGCCAAACAGTATAATTGGAATTCAACTCAATTCCAATTTTTGTGGGTT
Organism: Dactylorhiza incarnata; assembly: GCA_033032865.1. Classification (NCBI taxonomy): domain Eukaryota; kingdom Viridiplantae; phylum Streptophyta; class Magnoliopsida; order Asparagales; family Orchidaceae; genus Dactylorhiza; species Dactylorhiza incarnata. The sequence continues at coordinate 2,743,234 of JAWHQI010000339.1, forward strand.
TTGGAATTGACTGAATTCCAATTCCTCAATTTCAATTCTGTCAAACCGAGCAGACTATTAGAGTTTTCAATGAAGATTTGTAAAGTCAGCAATGACGACGAATAGTGCGATAATGGTCAAACAATTTGATATGGAGAGGTTTGTTGGCAAAAGAAACTATGGCCCAAATAAAGACATCTTGGAACAACAAGACCTTCAAAAAAGTCTTGTTGCGAAAATTCAAGAAACCAAAGTTGATGAAGAATGATGAAATGCAAGAGAACATAAAAATACCAGACCCAAATAGTTCTTGCTTGTGTAAGGAGCATCTGATGTCTTTTTCCTATTAGGAGAGAGACAAATTAGTAAAATTGAACAACAAGCAATAAGGAATGCAAAACAACTTACTTTCTTATAATAAATGTGAATGCAACCACTAACAAAATTATCCATTTTCTATTTCTAATCATTTATCTTTCAATTTTGGCCATTTAAACCAAGAAATATCAGTAGTTCATGAATCAATTTCCCCCCCCCCCCCCCCCCCCCCAAATATACTATCCCTATTCTCTGCCCTAATCCACCTGCTTATAGACCTCAACTCCCCACATGCACTCACCAAATCGAAAAGGAAAGCATTGAACACTCACAACTACGCCTCGATAATATTAATAGAGTTTTTTTATTAGCATGAGACAAGCAAAACCCTCCTTTCAAAGGACTAGAACTTTGGCTTTGAGCCAAAGATCCCAAGATAGCAAAGCTGAGAGCCAAAAGTTTTGCACATTGCCATTATGGATGCGTAGATTATCCGCACAAGAAGTTTGTGCGACCCGATTTCAGCCATTGGAGACGCAAAGAACCACCACGCAGCGGCATCGCTTCGTAAAGCTATTTATCCTCCCTTAAAACTCTCTCGCGCACCCAAATCCGGTCATAAACACAAAGAATCGAGCATCTGCCACACCCAAAAAAATGCAGAGAAGCGAGAGGGAGAGAGAAATCGTCTGACCCGATCGACAGCAAGCCTCAGCGGAAAGCTTCACTAGAACCCCCAATCTCCATGTCTGGAAGAGAGAATTTCAAGAATCATAACAACATGAAAACACAAATGGCGATTTCTCTCGTGCACTCGCTGTCCAGTCAAAGACGACGATTTGGTTCGCGAGGTTGACCTGCTAACCCATGTTCGAAACTAATATTTAAATAGTTTTTAAAAAATAGAAATAGCGGAGCGTCAGTGTCGAAAGTCTAGCAAACTAATCGAGTCAGCCGCAACGTACCAATTCGATAATGATGTTTAACCGTATTACATCATAAATTAGATCAAAAGTAGTGCGGCTGATTTGAGGTTTATTTGGAGGAAAATTTTTTGGTACAAGCTTGTATCATGCTCCCGTGCCCAAATAAATAGAGCTTTCTCACTGGGTCCCACCCTTTTTTTTTCCTTCCCTTTCCCATTCCCCCTTTCCCCCAAAGTTTTCGATTTTCCTCCTGAGCATTTCTTCCGCCGAGGTCGCCCCTAGGGTTCTTTCACGCCGCCGGCACCTGGAGTAGCTAGATAGCTACAGTTTCTTCACAACGCCGGCCCCATTCCGCGTTTCTTCACGCCGCCGGCCCCATTTCGCCCAGCCGCTTAATCCTAGGGTTTCTTCACGACGGAGCTGGTGGCTCTTGTTCGACGTTTCCCACTTGTTCAGCATTTCGAACCACGCCTCTGGAACGTCAGACATTGAAGAAAGTTCCACCGGAGAACTTACGACATCATCAAGGTATAATCTACAGATTTTCATTACGTTCCAGTTTTAATTTTTATTTTACTAGTTTCATTCCAGTTGCAAAATCTGCTTATTATTTCAGTTTCTCTTGTAGTCATAGTCCAGTTTAATTCCAGTTACACCAAGGGCGACGTGCATATGCTTGTTGCTCTTGTAGTTCAATTCTAGTTTAATTCCAGTCGTTGTTACCTGGCTAGCTGCCTCCCAGTTACATTCCAGTTATAAATGGTTTTATTCCAGTTGTGTTTCAGTTGTAATATAAATTGAACCTTTGTTCTAACTTTCCGATCGCAGATGCCAGGTTCTAGTTACTTATATAGCTGATGTGCTATTAAGAGATTCAACAGAATGCCAAACCTCTACTGGATGTACTCTCCGAGGACTCCAAATAGACTCTTTCTGAAATGAGAATTCTCCAATTGTTTAGCATGCCTACTATCCAACAGAATATTCCGCTTATTTATTATATTATCAGGTCGTACTCTCCCAAGAGAAATGCATTTCTCTTGGGTAATATTTATGTTAAACTAACTATCAATCATGTTGCACTTATTTTATGTCTTCCACAAAGGGGAAGATAATTTCAATTTGAAAGAATTCCTTTGTCTAATTGCAAGCAAAAGGACATGGTGCAAGAGTTAGCTGACCTCACAGTAGAGGATGGGTCACCAACCCTGGAGGTAAGGAGAATAGATGCCCTTATTAAGTATGTGTTTGCAGTTTTATTCTTCCCACTGAAAGGACTCAAAGTCCCAACCTGCATTATGAACTTCAAGGGGTTGGAGGAATTTACAACTGTGAACTGGCCGAGGGCCATACACACTTTCCTCCACTCCCATTTTGCTTCTATGAGCCAAATTTCTGATGGAGAGGAGCTGTCTAATCTGGGTTACCTTGAGGGTTGCTCCGTTATTCTAGTGGTAAGCAACAACACATACTACTTTGCTCCGTTATTCTAGTTGTTTTATTCAGTGCTTAAAGTTATTTCATATGATGTCGTAGGTATGGTTTTTTGAGCATACCACTTTAGCAGCGGCATCGGCAGAAATGGCCACTCCCCGAATTCACCGATGGTCCTCCCAGCTTACTTATAGCGCATCGCACTGTTCAAAACTACGATCCAGGCTGTCAAAGCGCCATGCTGTAAGTAGTACATCGTTATTTCTTGAATTATTTATGTCAAGAACATATAACATGACGTGTTTGTTTGCGAGCAGGTGCGCAATGCTTTTGTTTATATATCGGTTGAGGAGCAAGATTTGCTCGGTGGAGAAGGAGAGAGAGACTCGTCAAGCTTTGAGGATAAGGAGGAGAGGAGAAGTGTGAAGAAGTTGAAGAGAGAAGAAGAGGAGAAAAGGGAGAAGAAGAGGTTGAGGAAGGAGAAGAAGAGGTTGAGAGCGGAGGAGGAGAAGAAGGTGAAGGAGGAGAAGGAGGTAAAGAAGGAAGAGAAGGGGAAGGAGGAGAAGGAGCTGAAGAAAGAGAGAAGGAGGGCAGAGAAGGAGAAGAGAGAGAAGAGAAGGGAGGCTCGATTTAAAAGCTACGTAGATGTGGCGGTCGGGCAACTTAAAGATTATATTAAGTCAAAATTTGATGCTTTGGCGGACCTATTAGGGACCAAAGGGAGGTCGTTAAAGGGGGATGAGAAGGATGATGAGGAAGTGAAGGAGGAGGATGAGTTGAAGGATGAGAAGGAGGAGGATGCGTTGAAGGAGGATGAGGTGAAGGAGGAGGAGGAAGAGGAGGAGGAAGTCAGCGTGATAAATGATGATTCTTCCATAGTTTTAAGGAAACGAATGACACCGGTTAAGGGGATACAGAAGAGGAGGGCTGCCCAAGAGAACTGGCCAATATACCCGGGCCGAAGTGCAGTTTGTCCCCAAGATAGGGAAGTCATTCAGTTCGTGATGGACCGATACCCAAATCGGTACGTAAATTATTTGGTTTATTCACATGCATAGAAATACTCATGTTATTACCGAAATATGTTTTTCATAGAAATTTTCATGTTCTCTTCAGGGAATCAATTGTTATTGAACGAGGTAATATTTTTATTTCTCGATCGAGCTTAATTGATATCTTGGGGACCGAATGGGTGTGCTCCTCGCATTTGGACGCATACGCATACGTTCTAAATAGCCTGAAAGAGAAACAGGGAAGTAACCTCATCAATTTTTTGTTCATTTCTTCAAATCACACGGTAAAGAAAGATACAGCTTTATTCTTTAATGATTCATAAAATTTCAATTTGTCATATTTATTAACAATTCCTGGTTTATTGACGATTCTTGGTTTTTCCTGTATATATGCAGTACCACAAAAAATGTGGCAAGAGCAGTCATCGACTAGTAGAGCACACCACTAATGAGTCAGTTGGAGTGGTTGATGTCATAGTAATGCCATGCCATGTTGCCAGCCATTGGGTCTTGTTATTTGCCAATCTGGAAGATCGAAGCTGGGATTTCTATGACTCGTTGCCAAATCCCACGCACATGACACCATTGCGGGACCATGTACGTTACTTTATTACTAGATTAAATTATAAATGGATTATGACTCACTCTCTTATTTTCATTAACTACATATGTGCAGATGAGGTACCTCCAAGAAGATACATTTGATGTGCTTCCCGCAGACATAGCAAAATGGCCCTTACACATAGTCACATGGCTTCCTACACAGGAAACCAGCAACGACTGCGGGATTTTTGTGATGAAATATATGGAGGCCATTGTTGTTTTTGGACCAGTGGATTGGAGCACTCACAGTGGTTGGGGGAAGGACATGCCGAGGAGCCGGGCCACAATTGTTGCGGCCTTTTGCAGGATCTTTCAATCATCATCGCTTAAAGACAATGGTTTTAATTATTAACATTTATGATGAACCTATTCTGATGTTGTATTTATGATGGACAAAATCTTAGGATAATTAACATTGTGATAAATGATCTAAATTATATGATCTAGTTTTAGCTTGGATCAAGCAATGCCCGCATACGCATACTTTGTTTTTTTATCATCCACTTTGCAGGATAAATTTCTTTTGCCATATGCTCATAGCAGAAGTATGTCCTCCCTTGATATCTGTGAGATCATGCATCATCATGTGTTATTCATGATAGTTGACACAACCAAACTCTATCATCCGGCTCTATACATGAATCGATTCTTTTTCTTGTCATACTATTCCAAACATGTCTATGATATTACCTATGCCTATTTAATCAAAAGCTCATGCAGCAAGAAAATATACAAAAACGAATTTGCAAGCACATCAGAAATAAAAAATGGTCGGATGGATTCGATCCAATTAATTTGCTGATGAATAGGTACTTCTTCTTCAAATCGGACTAATAAATTCTATCGATTTACCACTTTAATACATCGGGAATTGCAGAAAAATTATAACATCTATCATTCAGGTCTCAGAAGTTCGGGTCAACGTTGTAGTTCTGGTAAGGCGGAGCCGTATCAACAGGTGCGGCAGAACTCTCTAGTGATATATGATCTATGAAGTTGTACTCCTTGGGCTCTTGTTTCAAGTTGTCCACGATAGGCTCTTTTCCATTCGAATATGCTCTTGGCTCTGCAAAGGAAGAATTGGAAATTTTAAGGGAAGCAAATAATTTGAAATTTAAATATATAAACATGAGTAAGAAAGATAACTTTTTCTATTAATTGATTTCTCCCAATGACTCTTAGGACGATTATTTGATAGGCCTTTACGTCGCATTACGGGGGGATCACAAACCATTTCATTTTGGTTGTCAATTTCACCAACTATTCCCTTTTTCATCCTCTCCTCTTTATCAACTATTTCCTCTGTCTTCCTGGCAACTTCAATCATCGCACTGTGCATGTACTCCTTGGCAATCATGCAATCCTCTACCCGACGGGTGAGGTCATAGGTAAACCTCATCATATGATTCCGAAACACCAAATTGGAATCGAAGTCATTCAAACTAACTTCTTTGGATAGATACAAACTCTTCTTTGCCTTTAGAGTGAATCTATTAAGTATGTATTGGGAAGGAATTTGCTTAACGTTAGCATGGTTATACACCCTTAGTATGTGTTTGCATAGTATTCCTTTTGTTTGAAAGCCTTTGCACGAACAGTCCACATCAAAATTTGCTGAATCGAGGGTTACAAACCAATGTTTAAGATCCTCTGTTGCGTCACAAAGTTGTGTAGCGTAGACAATATGATTCTCGTCTATTCTGGATTCCTCTACAATACATACACCAATTGCGCCGTCCATAAATACTTGCTCAAATATGGAGAAGGTCTTTCGGGTGTACATTTTTGAAATTTGTTTGAGTTGTTGGCTATGCTGAATTTTTGGAGTTACACTACCATGTTTGCAACGAAAGTCCTCATCATGTTCGGCTCGACGCCAGCTTCCCGTCAATCTATCCAAACCAAGAAAACATTCAACTAGTGAACTGGTTTCCTTAGAACAACCATGCAACACATTATTGGCCGACTCACTTCTTTGTGTCGATAATATGCCAAGATCTAAACGTGTTTTATTAAAGGTCGTCAACCACTTCATTCTTACCTTATATAGGTCCCACAACCACCTGTTATCCTCCAAGTTCCCTCTTGTTACCATATCGTTCCAACACTTCTCAATCTCAAGCTCAGAATCACATTTGCTCATGCATTGGTAAAAAGGATCGAATACCCCTATCATTATTGAAAGCAGGTACCTTTGACGGGGCTTTTTTTTAGATGTGCCATTGACACAACCTATGCCGACTATTGGGAAGAGTTCTCTCAATGGCAACGACCATTGCTTGATCTTGATCTGTGAATATGGTGGTGGGTTGTTTCCCACCAACAAACCTCAAGAAAGTCTTGAACACCCAGCAAAAGGATTCAATGGTTTCCGTTGCTATGAAAGTGTTGGGGAAATGATTTCTCTTAACCCCTAGAAATAAGTTGAATATGAATTCTAAGAAAGAAAAACAAGGTTAAGTAAATATGCGTCGAATACTATTCGACGCAACGTCGAAATGAAGTCGACGTTTCCTTCAGATTGAGTCGAAGTAACTTTAGGAAGATTTCGACGTATCTGTTGTCGATGCTACTCTGATTTCTAGTCGACGCATATGGAGAAGTCGACGCACCTTAGTCGACGCACCTTCCTTATTCTCCTCTCGACGTCCAGCTAAGAAGAACTTGACGTTTACGTCGAGTGGTAATCGACGCACGTTGATTTATATGACAGATTTAAATATGCGCCAGATCTCTTTCATTCTTTCAGTAGATCTGATTTGTATGGAATAAATGTCAATATTTTATAGCCGTTCTGAATCATTCTTTCCTTATATCTGATTCTTGGCTAATTTGATTAAACTTATTTGGACATTATTTGAAATCAGAATTAGTTCTTTCCTTCTACAGAAATAAATATTATGGAAACATTTTCATCTTTCTATTTCTCTGACTGCTAATTGATTATCCTCCTATAGTATTATTTTGAATTAACAGAGCTATAAATAAAGAGGAGGTTGGCAGAAAAAGAAGAACAAGTGATTCACCTTTTTACATTTGAAAAAGAGGAAGAGCTCCCAAGTATAGAGAGAAAATTGAGAAATTGTTCTGCAGCAATATTCAAGCACTTCTTCTTCTCCTGCTTCTGAAGTCATTCTGCTGCAAGTTCTGATAGCTCTCACAAAGAGAGAAAAGCTACTAATTTTCTTCTCTCTATAGAAGAAAGATTTAATTCACTTCTTGTGCTTCCAATCTTCTTGCTAGGAAGAAGATTCATTCTTGTTCTTATTTCTTTCTTCTTTCTTATTCTTACTTAAATATTGTAAAAGAGTTTTTAGAATCTCTCTTCAAAAAATTCAGTGTATTGGTTCTAAGAGTCTCTTTGTCAAAAGACTCAGGGTGGTTCTAAGAGTCTCCTTGTCAAAAGACTCAGGGTGGTTCTAAGAGTCTCCTTATCAAAAGACTCAGTGCAAGATAGTGAATTCCTACCAAGGGGGTAGAAGAGTGGACTACCCAAAGTTTGGGGAACCACTATATTTTCTTGTGTTGTGCTGTGATTTCTTTTCTTGCATTTACTTCATTTGTTTAATTCTTGTTGGTGTGTGGGAAGCTCTAATTTGTGATCATACACATATATATATTAACTTTGCACAAAATATTTTTAATCTCTATTCACCCCCCTCTAGAGAATTCTATTGAGGTTAACTGTGCACTTTCAATTGGTATCAGAGCTAGGTTGATCTAAAAAGGTTAACTCCTTGATCAAAAAGATCCTACCTCTTATTTATATATATATATACTTTTCTAACAATCAATTTTCACATGGCACAAATCAAAGATTATGCTTCCACCAGACCACCAATGTGCAATCTTGAAAAGTTTGCAGTTTGGAAAATAAGAATCAGAATTTATATGAACTCCATTGATGCTGACTTATTTAATATTACTGTGACAGGTCCCCCAAAGCCCTATAGAAAGGATGCAAGTGGCAATGTCACACAAACACTTGTTCCAAGATCTGAGTGGACAGAAGATGAGAAGAAGGCTAGAACATATGATCTAAAGGCCATGAACATACTTGTCTCAACTCTCTCAGATGACATCTTTCAAAGGGTTGTTGACTGTGAATCATCCAAAGAAATTTGGGATGCTCTTACAAAGATGGTGGAAGGAAGTGCTGATGAAAAGAAAGATAAGAAGGCCCTATTGATCTCCAAATATGAGAACTTCCAAAAGAAGAATGAAGAGAGTATCTCTGAGATGTATGACATATTCAGTCTAATCATCAACCAATTGAAAAACTTGGATAGAGAGATCTCCCTCACTGAGATTAATGACAAATTGCTAATGAGTCTCCCCAGTTCATGGGACTCAAGAATATGGGCAATAAGAGACACAAGAGGACAAAAGGAAATCTCTACAGATGCTCTCTTAGGAAAACTCAAATCCTATGAGCAACTACTAAAAACTAGAGAAGAGAAGAAAAGAAGAGAAAACACTCCAATCTCCTCAAAAGACAGGAACATAACTTTAAAGGCAACAGAAGAAAGGACTCCTGTCACTGAAGAAGAACTATTCAGTTTTCTAGCCAGAAGATTTAAGAAATGGGTCAAGACAAATGGATCAAAAAGTAGGGAGTCAAAACCAAGGTATGACAAAACTCCCACTAAAGAAATTATTTGCTATTCTTGCAGGAAACCTGGACATATTGCCCCAGAATGTCCAGAGAATGCTGAAACAAAGAAGGATCTGAAAAGAAAGGATCTCAAGAAAAAGGGGAAGAAGAAAGAAAGAGGCTTTATTGCAGAAGCCTGGAGTGAAACAGACTCTGAGGACAGTTCATCCTCTGAGAGTGACAATGAAGAATCTAGGCAAGAAGACCTATGCTTGATGGCCTTTGAAGGCCCCAAGAATGATGATGGTGCTAAATCTTGGAGTGAGACAGGATCAGAAGAAAGCATATCTTCTGAAGATGAAAAAGAAAATAGCCTTATTCTCATAGAGGAATCTGAGGATAAGGATGAGGTAAGCATCTTTGATGAAATAGATTTTCAAAGTGATAAATTCAAAAATGATTTTATGGGAATGTGTCTAGATCAATTAAAAGCTAAACAAGAAATCAAGGACCTAAAAGAACAAATTCATATGGTCAAGAACCAAAGAAATAAAAAGGATATAAGCTCAATAGATCATGTATTAAGGGCTAACATAAGAGAGAAGGAAATAGAAAGGGCTAGAATAGAAAATCAGTTCCTTAAGGATAAGGTTTCTCAGGCAAAGGCCTTTGAAGAATCAATAAAAATGAGAAGCCAAACTCTTAAAGAAATCACTGAAAAACAAACAATAAGACACAAAAATCTTGGGCTAGGGGCTGATCCATCAATCAGCCTAATTCCATCCAACAAGCTTGCATGGATGAGCCCTATGAAATTCACTAAACCCATCAAATCAGCAAACCAAGAAAAAGTCACAACATAAGAAAGAACACTTCTTCAAGGAAATAAAGGAATTTGATGAAACATCATATTATTCAGCTGATGACTCACAAACTTCATCTGAAGAGACCACTAAACCAAAAGAAACAACATACAAAGGAGTAAAAATAGAAAAAGATAAAATGAAAATTTATGAAGACACAGTCGCGTCGACTTTATATCGACGCATGAATGATAATGCGTCGACTTCTACTCGACGTATCCTCTTAGATGCCTCGACCTCTACTCGACGCTCGAATAAAGATACGTCGACATCCAATCGACGCAACTTCCTCCATGCGTCGATACCAGATCAACGCAATCTAAGGAATGCGCCGAATATAAATCGACGCAACTATCATCATGCGTCGAATATATATCGACGCACAAAAGTTCAGAGCAACTCAAATACCTTTCCTCCAAAAGCTTTTCATCCTAACCCACATTCAGGACCCATTCATCCCAATCATGATTTCTATCCTAATCAACACCTCTATCATGATTTCTACCTTAAACATAGTAACCAAAATTCCCATTTTAACCAAAATTTCTATCCTAACCAAAATAAAACTTTCTATCAACCCTTTTATTCTTCTCTAAACTCAAATTATCATAATAATAAGATAATCAAGTGCCATATATGTAACAAAACTGGCCACCTTGCCAAACAATGCTGGTACAACCAATCAAACTATCTGTAAAAATTAGTCCAAGGCTGACTTAGAACTAGGTAGAGATAAACACCTAGAATTCTTCAGGAAAATTAAAAGCCACGTCGATCTCTAATCAACGCACCATCGATAACTCAACTCAATAAGTAAAATCGACGCATGCGTCGATTCCACTCGACGCATACGTCGATAGAAAATCCTATCATCCCAAATCAGACTATATCGACGCTCACGTCGAATTCCACTCGACGTAACGTCGACTTCATGAAAACGAGCGGCAATACCAAAATATTTTCGGTCACATCCACAGAAATACCGAATAAGCCTCGACTTGAGCCCAGTTTCGACGCTTCACCTGACTTAAATAGTCTCTTCAGTTAGAAGCCTTCACTACTCTGCATCTTTCATCCTTCTTGCTCCTCAGACCAGCCGATTTCTTCCTCTCTCTTTCACTAACCTAAAATGGCTCCAAAGACCAACTCAGGCTTCGACATTGACCTTGAGTCCTTCCAAGCAGCCGCAGAAAACTACAAGAGCATCATTGCTCTCTTTACTGAAGCTGGCCTGAACAAACTTATCTCCACAAGAAGTAAGCTCCTGGAAACAGAACTCATAGAGCTGATAACTAATGTTCAAATATCTGAACAAGGAGAACTTCAAGGAACAATCTATGAGACACCTGTCTCAATCTCAGCAGAACATATTAGGGCCACCTTTGATCTTCCATCAGGTATATCCTAATATTATCCTTGTTTAAATGAAATAGGGAAAGAAAATGAGTTTCAAAAGAATGACTAAATAAGTCTTAATTATTCCCCTACTAGGTGATGAATCCATTGACCTCACACCTGATGAAATCAAGCATGTGCTCACCACCATGAAATTCTCAAGAGACAGACCAAGCCACCTGAAGAAAATAGATTTCTCTGAAGAATATAGATTGTTAGCAGACATAGTAGGGAAAATACTACTATGCAAGACTTCAGCCCATTATGCAGTGCCCAAACAGCAACTGAACATCATGGGGGCCCTTGTATTGAAAAAAAGGTGGACTGGGCCAGCTACCTTCTCAGGATGATAGCCTCCAAATACTCTCACAAGGAGAATGCTTATATGAGAGTTATGAGTCAGGTTCTCTTCCATTCTTTCCATGACCTATGCAGGTCAAAAGGAATCCCTATCCCTCCTGGAAAGAGGATGTCCATTGCCCTCTTCTCCAAATGGACCAGGCACATCCCCAAGCCTGGTTCCATCCCTGAAAGAACTCCCTCTCCTCCCAACTCTCCTGCTCATCCTTCTCCTCCTCCTCAAAGAGACAACCCTTCTCTACCACCATCATCCACTCAAATACTCTCTACTACCCTCACAACTCCTACTCTACCTACCTCTTCTCAAACACCTGCTCAAACAATAGTTTCTCCTCCTATTTTCCCATCTTCTCTACCTCCATTATCACCCATACCTCATGTATCAACTCACTTCTCTCCTACTCTATCACCTCTTCCTCCATCATCACCTCCTCACCTTTCACACCATGAATCATCTGCATCCACTGAGGCTCTCATCACTCAGTACATCAAATCAGCAGCTGAAAAATTCCAAGTGATGCTGGAAGAGCATTGCTCCCAAATTCATTCCTCCATCCTTCACATGCACACCCAAATAGATGGGGTCAGTGCCTCTGTGCAAGGCCTAAAGACATCTCTCTCTTCCTCTAGAGTGACAAGGTCTTTCTTAACCTCCCTGGCCAAGAAGGTCAAGAAGGGGGAGCATCTAGATGAAGAGCAGCCCTCCAATCCTAAATCTCTCTCTCACAAGTCCCCTCCTTCAAAATCTGACAAAATCCTTGGGAATGAGATGGTACCTGAGCTACACAATGATGAACAAACTATAGAGGTACTTCATATAGCAAGAGAGGCTGCAAGTCAAGTAGTACTATTACAAGGGGAGGCAAGCAGAGCAGAAACTGAAAAGGAAGATATGGCAGTTGGGAAGAAAGATAAAGAAACTACAAATCAGGGGGAGCTGGATACTGATATGAATGAAGCTGGAGATAATAGTGGAGCTGGAACTGGAGCTGGAGAAAGATTAAAGGAGGTTCCATCCTAGGGGGAGCAATCTGCTCAGGGGGAGCTAGGTGCACTTCCTACAAATGAGAAAGAGAAACCCTCCTCTCCTAAAACAGCAGTATTCAAGAGAAAGAGAAAGACCCCTCCTACCCCTCCTGAGTAATATTTGAAAACAATGCTGATATATCTTACCCTATAGTTGAATACTACTTGGTATGAACATGAAAATCTGTTTATATGATTCTGAAAATTTGTTTATATGATCTTTTCTTCTAAATTTCACTTTTAATTAAGTGACATATTTCTTTTCTATACAAATGCCGTGCTGGGTTGATTTTATGATTTCTCTCTAAGTAGGGTTAAGACAAATAGGGGGAGATTGTTGGGGAAATGATTTCTCTTAACCCCTAGAAATAAGTTGTGTTGAAACCGATTTCTCGATCTCCTGTGGAGCTCGGGGCCCTCAACGAATTGAGGGGCGACTAGCCCTTACCGGTCCCTCGGAAGAGATAGGCAGATAACTCGGACAAAGAACAAAAACCCTGGTCTCAGCAAGGAGGTCGCTCCACTAACTCGGAAGATCGTTGAGCGCTTCCCCTCCCAAGCCAAAGCTAAGACTCGGACACCTTGGAGAGCTAGAGAGCCCAAACCAAAGCGACCTATGGAGAAAAGAAGGCTCAAAGATTCTGAAACCGGTCCTCTTCCAAGGTGCCCTTTAAGGTCTATTTATAGATTTTGGTTTTGTGGTCTGTCAATAGCCAACTCCCGCTGTCAATTCTTACTATCCGCACCCCAAATTGGTCTGCTAACAGCCAAACTCCGCTGTTTGGAGGGGCTAGCCGCAAACCACCAGGAGTTTTCTGGTAAAAGACCACCCCAGGTACCGGCGAACCAGAGACCCTTGACCTGTTCTAGTGAACACGGGGCTTGCCAAAATGTCTGGCTGGCTCGCCTGCCTCTAGGGCTCGCCTGCCGAACCGCTCTTTAGCGAGTCGGGCTCGCCAAAATGGCTAACTGTACCCCAGAAGCGGCTATTTGCACCCCAAGGTCCCGGGCCTCCCTAGCGAACTCCTTCGACCGGCTGGCTCGCCTGCCTCTAGGGCTCGCCTGCCGAACCGCTCTTTAGCGAGTCGGGCTCGTCAAAATGGCTAACTCATCTCTGGCTCGCTCCCTTGGGTATGCGAACCAGGGACCCTTCCAGGAGAACATCGGGGTTGTACACAATCCCCGCTCTTCGCGAGGTTGTCTTGAGCTCGCGAAGAAACATCCAACCCCTGGTGTTCACCGATTCGGCTGACGTGGCGGGAATCTTTCGGTGGGTCCCACGTACAAAACTATAAATACTGTCCGCTGTAGCTAGTGATCGAGCTTTTCCTTCCCCTTCTTCCTCGCAGGAAACAACCTCTCCCGAATGTCTTCTAAGCCGAGCGCGTTGGATCGGTTGAAGGCTTCCAGGGAGATGGCGAAGGCCCAGGCCGCTGGACGCAACGCCTGGATGTTCAACCCCGCCACATCCCCTTCCCCCCAGACCAAGAAGGCCAAGACGGTTTGGAGGTCGCAGGGGGAGGACGTGTCATCACCTCCTGCCTCGCCTCCGCTGCTGAATACCGGGCTCGCGCAACAGGTATTCTTCGTCTAGACTTTTTATTCTGACTCCCTATTCACTCCTTCCCCTCTCGCAGAATCCTCCACCTGAGGAACGCCTGGCGGGCCTCACGCTGACCTCTTCCCACGCTCCGTCCCCAGCGAAGTTGGGATCGCTAGATGCTGGGACAGGGACCTCAACCCTACAGACGCCTCTCTCGCAACCCCGTACGTCATAAGTACCTTCCTTTATCCTCGCTTAAGTCTTTGTGCGATATCTATGCGCTTATGACCCGTGCAGATACCCCACCGCCGAGCCCCGAGAAGAAAGGCTCTACACCGGCGCACTCGCCGATTCCGCCTAAGGTTAACGTGGAGGTCCCGGGCTTCGATATGGTGGGCAGGCAAAGTCCAGGCGGCTCGCTTCTCGACGGCGCCCAGGTCGCGGAGAGGGTGGTGTATCCCCCTGGTCTGGGGAAACCCCACGTCCCAGGGTTCCGCGAAAACTTCCAGGGTCGATCGGAGTCCTCTCGCAAGCAACGTCGCGAGTCCCCCTTCTCCTAAGGTTAGTACATTTGTCCGGGCTCGCTTTCCCGCTCGCCCCCTGATCCTACTAGTTCTTCCTTCGCAGACATTTCGGAAGCCACGCCTGAGTCAGAGCATGGGAGGGTGGAGATGTCACTGCCGCCCTCGCTGAGCCAGATGGAAGACTTCTTGGGCGACCCAGGCGACCCCGAGCGAATGAAGAGACGGGTGTCAGAGGTGCTTCAGAAGCATGGTATGATGCTGCGCGAGCTGGAGGAGCGATATGACGTGGACCGAGCTTCCTTCAACGAGAGATTTGCCGTGATGGAGGACGCGAATGCGCGCTTGCTCGCCGAGGTGGGGCCGGTGACTCGCGCAGATGTTACCTCGCCCAGCGTGCATATCTCGCGGGGCGAGGATCAAGCACACTTAATCCTGCGCGAGTTCAAAGCACTTCGCGAATACCACTATCCGAGAGTGCCGCTGCGTGCGGGGAAGCGAGGCCGGGGTCGCTGGAAATGGCTTCCTTACCCCTGAGCCTGCCGCGGGTTTATTTTTACTATCCCCTTGCTTTTATTTCTTTCATGA
Organism: Dactylorhiza incarnata; assembly: GCA_033032865.1. NCBI lineage: Eukaryota > Viridiplantae > Streptophyta > Magnoliopsida > Asparagales > Orchidaceae > Dactylorhiza > Dactylorhiza incarnata. Next base: position 2,758,397 of record JAWHQI010000339.1, read on the forward strand.
CGCTTCTGTTTGAACAATCTCTGTGGTGTGGTAATGCTTGCGAGTCCATCGTGACTCGCCTTTTATCATTTTTGTTCTGCCCTTTATTTTTGCGGAGCGTCTGTGGCTTATTCCGTTCGCTCGCCGTGTTTGATACGATTGCCCTCGTGGAGCGCCCGCGAGCTTCTGGGCGACGTTGTGCCCAAACTTTCCTTCCCTCACGGGCCGGCCTCAGGCGGGGCTTAATTACTGTGCGGTGGCGAGCCCGGGCTCGCAAGGCTGTTGTTTAATCGAGTAGAAATCTACTTTATTTTTGCTATCCGCACCCCCGACGCTCCGATTCCCGTGCCCCTCTTAGTTTCCTATAAATAGTTTGGATTCATTTTTCCATCCGTCGCATTTATTTCTCTAATCCACTCGCATATACGCTCGTCTCCGTTCTCGCAAGCTCGTGTTTGCGTTCGCCGCTTGCAGGCTGCCTCTTCCTGACTCGATGCGAACAAATCAGTCAGTGGGAGCGGATGGTGAGAGTGAGGGGCGGTCAAGATGCGCCTCCGCGTTTCAAACCCATGAATTCTACTGCGCGAACATCACGGCAGAGGAGTACAAACATGCCGTGGATCATTATCTTCCGGAGGGTTATTCGGCTCGCTGTCCAAGCGAGAGATCTACATTGAACGAGACCGAGGCTGACGAACTCGCGATTCCCATTGCTCACTTCGAGAATGGGTTGCGACTCCCTTTATGGCCCGAAATCCGTCAGGTACTTCGCTTAGCCTTCTCGTTGTTCCCTGTTCGCCATCGCGACTTTTTCACCGTTCTTTGCAGGTGCTACGGTATTATGGGGTGCTGCCGAGCCAGCTGACCCCGAATGCGATCGCGGACATTGTTGCGTTCGCCAGTTACATGCGGGAGGAGAGGATCGAGTTCAGCCTCCTCGTCTTCCGCAAAGTGTTTTCCTTTCGCGCCTTCCGGGATGGGACCACCTACTTCGCGAGTCAGCACGTCACCGTCTGCGAGACGGTGAACAAGAGTCACTACTGGACTCAGAAGTTCATCCTGGTGAAGGGACCCTTCGGTAACCTCCACTTCACCCCTCTTCAACGGGATGACGCCACCTACCACCCTCCGAGCTCGCTGGGCGGTGCCGACGCCAAACTCCTCCAATACCTCTCCGGAAAAAACTTCGAAGTCGCCCATCTACAGCGCAACGTCGACTCGCTACTCGTAGTTCCTCAAGGGGAAGGTATGGCTCGCTTTCGCCCCACTCTCCTTTCCTTTTTCTTCGCTGTGTAACATTTTTACTCTTCAGGGGAGCGCGAGATCCCCGTTAATCCTCCGCACGCGCAAGGCACCGCTCTCACGGCGGACACTCTCGCGACCGCGGCGGCAGAGGCTTGCCGCAATCTTCCTATCACCGGGTCCGGCAAGAAGCGGCCTCCGTCTGCGAGCTAGCCTGGTTCGCAACCCTCCTCTAAGAAGCCGAAGGGGAAAACCCTCGCCGTCAAAGACAAGAGAGCGGTCGTCGATCTGAGCGAGACCGACGGCTCGCCCCCTTCTCCTGCGAAACAGTCGGACCCGTTGGCGAGCCAGGGCGCCGGGAGCTCTTCCACAACCCCCCAACCCAAGGGCCACAAGAACTTTGGTCTGGGTGAGAAGGTTTCTGATATCCTTGGCGAGCCCCTGCTCGCTTGGGATCCTGACGCCAACCGGATTTCTTGCTCCACCCTTCACCCCTCCTGGGTGGAGCTTGGTAAGGCCGGGGAGGAGGCGTTCTCTCTCTCCTTCGGCTTATATGGCCGCGAGGACGCCGCCGCCTATAAAGAGATGGGGCCAAGGCAACTGGTCTATGAAGAAATGCGAGCCCAGTTCCGCTCGACGGAGCTCGCACATATGGCGGGGCGCCGTTATCTGCAGGCGGATAGGGATATCCGCGCATACAAGGAGGAGCTTAAGAGGGCTCACGAGGAGATCAAGGGCCTTAAGGAGAGAGAGGAAGCGTCAGAAAGCCTCCTCGCCGGGATGCAGGGCAAGATGGTAAGCGGCCCTTGGGCCTCTTTTCTTCGCTGTTCGCGACTTCCGATCTTTGTCTTAACTCGTTTGATGCTGACTCAGGATGCCGATGTAGCAACCAAGCTTTTCGCTCGCAACGGCGAGCTGGAGTTGGAGAATACCATGTTGAAGGCTCGGGTGGACGAGCTGGTTCGCAGCGTGCTGCCTCCTTCTCCTGGGCGAGCCAGGTCTCAACAGAGGGTCGCCTAAAGTGAGGAACAGAGACGGCGAGATGCACATGAGGTCGCCAACCTCGTCTTCACGACCCTCAAGAACGCGAGCCTGCTTGCGGAAGACGCGATGGAGTTTACAGTCGAAGACGTCTGCCCGGACCTCTTCGACTTGGCGCCATGGTTGGGGGCTCGCAAGAATGGCGAGGGCACCCCAGAATGAACCCCCTTAGCCTCTCTTCTCTCATTATTTTGAATGTATATTATTCTTTTTGGGCTGGCGAGATCGCCGCTGAACATAGAAAAATCTTGGGGAATGATAGTTATAATTTTTTCGTTAGTATTTATGCGCGTGCTTGCGTTTTCTTTTTTTCTCCCGCATTTGATCTCTTTCTTCTAAACTCTCATGACTGGTTATACGACAGTGCTTCCGGGGGGGGGGGGGGGGGGGGGGGGGGGGGGGGGGGGGGGGGGGGGGGGCTCGCGAATGCGTGTGTCTGGGCTCGCCTCGCCAGGGTTCTCCTCTTGTGGATCTCGCGAACCCGGGCTATCGCCTCCCGTGGATACTGCCCGGCGAACCCGACCTTGGCGAGCTTGAGCCTCGGCATCCTGCGAATCAAAACTCCCCGACTTTAGCATCGCAACCTGCCACCTCAGGCCCTTCCAGCCTCAACCCTTTCGATTTTGCGAACCAAGCCCTTCTGGCTCTAACACCTCAACCTGCTATCTTAGGTCCTGATTTCTATTGCCAGCCTCTCCAGAGATCAACCTGAACCCCCCGTCTGGGTGAGAGCCCGGGAGCGGAATCGATCTGGGGCATTCCAGCACCAACATATCCAACCTTGCCAGCCTCTCCAGAGATCAACCTGAACCCCCCATCTAGGTGAGAGCCCGGGAGCGGAATCGATCTGGGGCATTCCAGCACCAACATATCCAACCTTGCCAGCCTCTCCAGAGATCAACCTGAACCCCCCATCTAGGTGAGAGCCCGGGAGCGGAATCGATCTGGGGCATTCCAGCACCAACATATCCAACCTTGCCAGCCTCTCCAGAGATCAACCTGAACCCCCCGTCTAGGTGAGAGCCCGTGAGCGGAATCGATCTGGGGCATTCCAGCACCAACATATCCAGACTGTGTCATGTCGGCATGACAGTAGTCATAAGCATTATAAAAAAGGAGTAAGACATTCAGTAAACAATATAATAAAGCTTTTAAGGGTAAAATCGTTTCAAATCATCCCCACTCCTGGCTCGGTCGAGGGGCACCCCCTCCACATCCTGGAGGTGATATCCCCCCGACTTGAGCACCCCGCTTACAATATATGGACCCTCCCAGTTGGGGTTAAGCTTACCCACCGCGGCCCCTCTGCCAGCCGCATCGACCTTCTTCAGGACCAGGTCCCCTTTCTGAAAGTGCTTTATCCGGATATATTTGTCAAAATATCGAGCCATCCGCCGCTTGACCTCTTCCTGCCTGATGGTGGCCAAGTCCCAGAGTTCTTCCACCAGGTCCAAAGATAGCCTCTGCTCTGCATTGTTATCTTCCAGCCACTCTTCATCCCCCTCGCTCGCAGCGATCACCCGGGGGGTCTTTACCTCGAACTCTATGGGGAGAACGGCCTCGGATCCGTGAGAGAGCTTGAACGGGGTCTCCCCGGTGGCGGTATTCGGGGTGGTCCTCATGGCCCAGAGGACGGAGGGTAGCTGTTCTACCCAGTTTCCTCGGAGGTTTTCTACTTTCTTTTTAATAAGTTAACGATTATTTTTATTCCGGCCTCCACCTGCCCATTGCTCCTCGGGTGGTGGACCGACGCGAACCTGAGGTCGATGCCGAGCTGAGTGCAGAAGCCAACAAACTCTTCACTAGCAAACTGCGGCCCATTGTCCGTCACTATAGCTAGAGGTAACCCGTGCCTGCAAATTATCTCTCCCCATACAAAATTCCTTACAACCTGAGAGGTTACCTTAGCGAGTGCTTTCACTTCTACCCACTTGGAGAAGTAGTCGATCATGACCAGCATGAACTTCCTCTGGCCGCTGGCTTGGGGAAAGGGACCGACCAGATCCAGCCCCCATATGGCGAAGGGCTAGGGAGTCGTGATGGTTCAGAGCCTTTGAGCTGGGAGGAGTTGGAGCGGAGCATAGAGCTGGCACTTCGGACACTTTCTCGCGAACTCTGCCGCATCCTTGCTGAGAGTGGGCCAGAAGTAGCCTTGCCTCAACACCCTCCCTTCCAGGGTCCGACTCTCGGAGTGGCTGCCACACTCCCCGGAGTGGATTTCTTCCAGGACTCTCGGAACCTCCTCCTCAAAAACACAACGGGCCAGGAGTCCCGAGAGAGTTTTCCTATATAGCCCTCCTGCATGCAAGGAGTAATAAGCGGACTTATACCTGAAGCGCCTCTTGTCCACGTCCTCTCCAGGGAACTGCCCGGAGGATAGGAAGGTGATGAACGGATCCATCCACGAGGCTCGTTGATCCACCTCCATCAATTCTCCTTCCTCGATGGAGGGCCGGAAGAGTTCCGAAGTCGTCCCTCCCGCTCGGGGACCGAACTTTTCTAAGAGGTCCGCCTGGGTGCTCTCCTCCCCCGGCATGTGCTTGATGGAGAAGGTGCGGAACTGCCCGATGACCCCTTAACCTTCTCCAGGTATAGCAAGAGGGTCGGGTCCTTTGCTTCAAACTCTCCCTTGATCTAGCATGCTACCACCATGGAGTCCGTGGAGACCTCCACGTCCTGCACTCCCAGTTCTCGGGCCAGCCGAAGGCCCGCTATCACCGCTTCGTACTCAGCCTGGTTGTTGGTAATTGGGAAACGGATGTTCAAGGCTTGCTCAATCCGAGTCCCCTGAGGACTTACCAGGACCATTACCCCTCCATAGGAGTATTTTCCCGACGCTCCGTCCACCAACATCTTCCATGCCTCTGGGGGAGGTGGCTCGTGCTCCCCCACTTTGGGTGCATAGTCGGCCATGAAGTCTGCCACCGCCTGAGCCCTGATGGACGTCCTGGGCACGAACGTGATATTGAATTCACTTAGCTCCACGGACCACTTTGCCAACCTCCCTGAGTGCTCCACTCCTTCCATGATTTTACGGAGCGGGTGGTCCGTCACCACCTTGATTGAATGGGCTTGAAAGTAAGGTCGGAGCCTCCGGGCTGACACCACCAATGCGAAGGCCAACTTTTCCAAGATCGGGTACCGGAGCTCTGCCTTCTTCAGCACTCGGCTAACGTAGTAGATAGGAAACTATTTCTTCCTCTCCTCCCGGATCAACACGGAACTTACTGCTTCGGACCCTACCCCCAGGTATAGGGATAGGTCTTCTCCTGGCCTCGGTCCCTGGAGCAGAGGGGTTTGGGTGAGCTGTTCTTTCAGAGCCTGGAAGGCTTCCTCGCACTCCCGGGTCCATTCAAACTTCTTGTTGCCCCGCAGCACCTTGAAAAAAGGTGCACACTTTTCTCCCGCCTTGGAGAGGAACCTGCTGAGCCCAGCCAACTTCCCTGTAAGGCTCTGAACCTCCTTTGGATTCTTTGGTGACCCCAACTCCATTACCGCCTTAACCTTGTCCGGGTTGGGCTCCACCCTCGCGGGGGTGAGTAAGTGGCCTAGGAACTTTCCTCGGCTTGCCCCGAAGACACACTTCAAGGGATTGAGTTTCATCTTGTACCGCCGCAGGGTCCCGAACGTCTCCTCAAGGTCTTGGAGGTGAGACCCAAGGTCTCGGCTCTTCACCATGAGGTCGTCAACATAGACTTCTAAATTTCTTCCTTTCTGCTCGCGGAAGACCCTATCTATCATCCTTTGGTACGTAGCCCCTGCGTTCTTGAGCCCGAAGGGCATCATCTTATAGCAATAACATCCATCCCCCGTGATGAAGGAAACATCCTTGATGTCCAGGGGGTGCATGCGGATTTGATGGTAACCTGAAAAAGCATCTAAGAAAGACATTACAGAAAAACCAACGGCTGAGTCAACCAGCACGTCGATTCTGGGCAGGGGGTAGCAATCTTTCGGGCATGATTTATTAAGAAGCGAAAAGTCGATACACATACGCCACTTACCTCCTCCCTTTTTTACCATAACTACGTTGGAGACCCAGCCTGGGTACTGGATCTCTGATACAAAACCTGCCTGCAGAAGTTTACCCACCTCCTCTCGGATGGGTCCTTCCAGCTTGTCCGCGATAGCCCTCCTCTTCTGGCGGATGGGGCGGGTGCCGGGGTCGAGGTTGAGGCGATGACAAGCCACATCCGCGTCGATCCCGGGCATTTCCGCGGCGCTCCATGCGAAGACGTCTACATTTTTCTGCACGCAGGCCAGGATCTCGGCCTGCTCCTTCGGGTTTAGCTCTCCGCTGATTCGGACCTTTTCCACCACCCCGAGCCGAGTGGTGACTTCGAGTTCCACGACCTCATCCACGACCTCCAGCCTGGATTGCTCTCCCCAAGCCCTCTCCTCCTCGGCATAAGTGGGAGCCTGGGTTCCCTCCTCGACCTTCTTTTCTACCACCATCTGCTCTTCCGCCCTTCCCTCCTGGGCCTTCTCTTCTTCCTCCTCTCCCTCCGCCCGGGGTCCCTCAACTACCCCTTCCTGGGCATGGACTTCATCTCCCTCCATCTTTTCCTCGGCTACCTCCATACCTCTGGCTTCGGCTGCCTCCTCCATCATCCTATCCCATTCCTCGGCTTCTCCCATCCAGGAGATGGTGTTGACAGCCGTTACGTAGCACTGTCTCGCCACCTTGGGATCCCCCTGATCCGCACCTGAACCCCTCCGTCGTTGAACTTAAGGCATTGGTGAAAGGTGGAAGGGACACAGCGGAACGCGCTGATGAGTGGCCGTCCGAAGATGGCGCTGTAACTGCTTGGGGCATCCACTATGACAAAACGACAGTTCCGGGACTGCCCACCCAGGGTCACATGAAGCCCTACTCCCCCTTCTACTTCCTTCCTCTCCCCCGAAAATCCGAACAGAGGGCCATCTGAGGCCAACACCCTCCTGGGCTCCACCTCCATCTTGTCAAACGCCTTCTTGAAGATGACGTTGACCGAACTTCGGTTGTCCACTAGGATCCAGGAGACGGTAAAGTTCTCGATCGTCGTCTAAATAACCAGCGCGTCGCAGAACGGGTCCTCATAGCCCGGCATGTCTTTCTGGGTGAAAACGATTTTTTCGGCCGGTGGTGGAGCAGTGGATGTCGAAGCCACGCTCCGGCGGTAGATGGTATGGAGGCTTGCCTTACGGGTCGCCACCACCCCTACCCCCCATGAATCACCCCGATCCCTCCTCTACTTCCCATATCGGTTCTATCCTCACACCTTTCCTCATCCTCCTCTCGAGGTTCGACCTCCACGATCCTTACTGGCTGCTGCTGTGGTGGCGCGGGCGCTCTGCCCCTCTTTACTTCCAGGAACTCCGGACAGGTGTCCGTCGAGTGACCTTCCACATCATGGAAGATACAATATGGCAACGCCACTTCCCTTGCCTCGGCCTCTGCCACCCTATTCCTTCTCCTCCTAGCGGCTGCCGTTTCCACCTCTCCTCCCCTTCCTCTTCCTCTACCTCTTCCCCGTCCAATTGCCATGGACTGTTGGGGAGGGGGAGGCATTTGCATCGGACCTTGCCTCCACCCTAACTGGGGGTGCCTCCATTGACCTCCGACATGGTTACCCCTTCCTGGGCCGTAACCCCTTCCCTGCCCATGCATTACTCCACCTTGCGGCCTCCATTCCCCCTCTAGGGCCCGGGGCTCTTCCCTTCTCCTGACCTCCTGCTGCCTCACCTCCGGCTCACTGAGCTTTGCTAGCCTCTTGGTGATCTCCGGATTGGCTTCCTCACTCGCGACTTCCTCCGACACCCTCTCCATCAGCTCTTCAAAGGAGACGGGGGCTTTTCTCTTCAATGCCATCTTGAAGAAACTCTCTTTCAACCCGACCGTGAAGGCGAGTTGGAGTGCAAACCCAGGCATCTCCTGAGTGAGCTATACTTCCTCCTGGAACCGATCGGCATACTGAGCTAGCGACTCCCTGGGTCCCTGCTTCACTGCGAAGAGGGAATCCGCGTCCTTCTTCCTCTTTTTTGAGGTCGAGAACCTCAGCAAAAAACTTCGGCGCAAATCCTCGAACGAGTAGATTGACCCTGCAGGGAGATGGTGGAACCAGTCCCTGGCCTTCTCCTTGAGGGTGACGGCAAAGAGCCGACACTTGAAGGCATCTGACATCGGCCTGATGGAGACCGAGTCTTCGAAACTCTGCAGGTGCTGGACAGGGTCATCTCTTCCGTTGTAGTACACCCGGTCCCATTCTCCAAATCCCCCAGGGACGGGTGCGGAAAGCACCAGCTTGCAAAAGGGGCTTCCCCTCCTGTCGCTTTACCTGGCTCCACTCGCCCCCCCCCCCCCCCCCCCCCCCCCCCCGAGCTCACTCGCCAAACTTGAGTTCGCAGGGACTGTGCTCGCGAGGGCGTTGCTCTCCTGAACCACCCCGACTGTCGCTGCTTCCTCTTGGCACGCACTCGCCTGCGTCGCGCTCGCTGGGACGGAGCTCACCAGCACGGAGCTCGCCGGCACGGAGCTCGCCGGACTGGCGAACAACACTCGCCCTTCCTGGCTCTGACCTAAACCAACGACAACTTCTTTTCCAGCCCTTCCCCCTGGTGCCCTCTCGCCGACTACTGTTGGGGGAGGGGTCGCCTAAGGTGCTGGGGTCGCAAACTCACTTCGCAGAGCTATGACCGTGAACCCCAAGGTGTCGAGCACCTCCTTTCTGAAATCCGCGAGCATCCTGGCCATCGCCTCTTGAGGAGTCTCGCCGAACTCCTCGCCCTGCTCCTCATCTCCCGCCATAACCCTTCTCTGGAACTTTCTTGAACCATCCACACTCCACGCTCACCGCACTAAAATGTTGAAACCGATTTCTCGATCTCCTGTGGAGCTCGGGGCCCTCAACGAATTGAGGGGCGACTAGCCCTTACCGGTCCCTCGGAAGAGATAGGCAGATAACTCGGACAAAGAACAAAGACCCTGGTCTCAGCAAGGAGGTCCCTCGACTAACCCGGAAGATCGTTGAGCGCTTCCCCTCCCAAGCCAAAGCTAAGACTCGGACACCTTGGAGAGCTAGAGAGCCCAAACCAAAGCGACCTATGGAGAGAAGAAGGCTCAAAGATTCTGAAACCGGTCCTCTTCCAAGGTGCCCTTTAAGGTCTATTTATAGATTTTGGTTTTGTGGTCTGTCAATAGCCAACTCCCGCTGTCAATTCTTACTATTCGCACCCCAAATTGGTCTGCTAACAGCCAAACTCCGCTGTTTGGAGGGGCTAGCCGCAGACCACCAGGAGTTTTCTGGTAAAAGACCACCCCAGGTACCGGCGAACCAGAGACCCTTGACCTGTTCTAGCGAACACGGGGCTCTCCAAAATGTCTGGCTGGCTCGCCTGCCTCTAGGGCTCGCCTGCCGAACCGCTCTTTAGCGAGTCGGGCTCGCCAAAATGGCTAACTGTACCCCAGAAGCGGCTATTTGCACCCCAAGGTCCCGGGCCTCCCTAGCGAACACCTTCGACCGGCTGGCTCGCCTGCCTCTAGGGCTCGCCTGCCGAACCGCTCTTTAGCGAGTCAGGCTCGCCAAAATGGCTAACTCATCTCTGGCTCGCTCCCTTGGGTATGCGAACCAGGGACCCTTCTAGGCGAACATCGCGGTTGTACACAATCCCCGCTCTTCGCGAGGTTGTCTAGAGCTCGCGAAGAAACATCCAACCCCTGGTGTTCGCCGATTCGGCTGACGTGGCGGGAATCTTTCGGTGGGTCCCACGCCCAAAACTATAAATACTGTCCGCTGCCAGCTAGTGATCGAGCTTTTCCTTCCCCTTCTTCCTCGCAGGAAACAACCTCTCCCGAATGTCTTCTAAGCCGAGCGCGTTGGATCGGTTGAAGGCTTCCAGGGAGATGGCGAAGGCCCAGGCCGCCGGACGCAATGCCTGGATGTTCAACCCCGCCACATCCCCTTCCCCCCATACCAAGAAGGCCAAGACGGTTTGGAGGTCGCACAGGGAGGACGTGTCGTCACCTCCTGCCTCGCCTCCGCTGCTGAATACCGGGCTCGCGCAACAGGTATTCTTCGTCTAGACTTTTTATTCCGACTCCCTATTCACTCCTTCCCCTCTCGCAGAATCCTCCACCTGAGGAACGCCTGGCGGGCCTCACGCTGACCTCTTCCCACGCTCCGTCCCCAGCGAAGTTGGGATCGCTAGATGCTGGGACCGGGCCCTCAACCCTACAGACGCCTTCCTCGCAACCTCGTACGTCATAAGTACCTTCCTTTATCCTCGCTTAAGTCTTTGTGCGATATCTATGCGCTTATGACCCGTGCTGATACGCCACCGCCGAGCCCCGAGAAGAAAGGCTCCACATCAGCGCACTCGCCGATTCCGCCTAAGGTTAACGTGGAGGTCCCGGGCTTCGATATGGTGGGTAGGCAAAGTCCAGTCGGCTCGCTTCTCGACGGCGCCCAGGTCGCGGAGAGGGTGGTGTATTCCCCTGGTCTGGGGAAACCCCACGTCCCAGGGTTCCGTGAAAACTTCCAGGGTCGACGGGAGTCCTCTCGCAAGCAACGTCGCGAGTCCCCCTTCTCCCAAGGTTCAGTAGATCTGATTTGTATGGAATAAATGTCAATATTTTATAGCCGTTCTGAATCATTCTTTCCTTATATCTGATTCTTGGCTAATTTGATTAAACTTATTTGGACATTATTTGAAATCAGAATTAGTTCTTTCCTTCTACAGAAATAAATATTATGGAAACATTTTCATCTTTCTATTTCTCTGACTGCTAATTGATTATCCTCCTATAGTATTATTTTGAATTAACAGAGCTATAAATAAAGAGGAGGTCGGCAGAAAAAGAAGAACAAGTGATTCACCTTTTTACATTTGAAAAAGAGGAAGAGCTCCCAAGTATAGAGAGAAAATTGAGAAATTGTTCTGCAGCAATATTCAAGCACTTCTTCTTCTCCTGCTTCTGAAGTCATTCTGCTGCAAGTTCTGATAGCTCTCACAAAGAGAGAAAAGCTACTAATCTTCTTCTCTCTATAGAAGAAAGATTTAATTCACTTCTTGTGCTTCCAATCTTCTTGCTAGGAAGAAGATTCATTCTTGTTCTTATTTCTTTCTTCTTTCTTATTCTTACTTAAATATTGTAAAAGAGTTTTTAGAATCTCTCTTCAAAAAATTCAGTGTACTGGTTCTAAGAGTCTCCTTGTCAAAAGACTCAGGGTGGTTCTAAGAGTCTCCTTGTCAAAAGACTCAGGGTGGTTCTAAGAGTCTCCTTATCAAAAGATTCAGTGCAAGATAGTGAATTCCTACCAAGGGGGTAGAAGAGTGGACTACCCAAAGTTTGGGGAACCACTATATTTTCTTGTGTTGTGCTGTGATTTCTTTTCTTGCATTTACTTCATTTGTTTAATTCTTATTGGTGTGTGGGAAGCTCTAATCTGTGATCATACACATATATATATTAACTTTGCACAAAATATTTTTAATCTCTATTCACCCCCCCTCTAGAGAATTCTATTGAGGTTAACTGTGCACTTTCAGAAAGCTCCGCCAACAAATATATTCTGCCAGTGGTGGTTAACCGCAATAAAGGGTGCACAGGCCAAATTGTACTTATTTAATCGATATGTTGTATCGAACACAATCACGTCGCCGAAACAATCATAATCGAGTTTGCTATGCCCGTCGATCCAAAAGAAACTAATCAGTCTATTCATTTCATCAGTTCGGATATCGAATGAAAACATATTATCCTCAGATTGTCTATCCTGCAATACTTTTGACAAGCTGATAGCGTCTCCACTGTCTATTATCGCTTTTCTTTCACGTTGGACAAAATTATAGGCATTTGACTTACAAAATCCAACGTTTTCAACACCGCCAACCTCATCTGCAAGGAAGTTGTATGCATCGGTTGTTCTAATACTGGCACCTGTCATATTTTTTAGGAGACTAGCTTGAACATTAGATATACTTCGATGAGATCTCAAGAGATGCTTGTCATGTTCTGATGCAAGTGGGTGATTATGTTCTTCGACGAACTTCGTAACCTTCCAATTCTTACCTTCTATGTCCGCATTAAAGTATATGCAGGCAAGACAATCTGTGCGAGTATCCAATTTACGGTACTTTTTGGGTTCGTCATTGAGCAATTTGGACACCTTCAGGCCGGCTTTTGCACAACTGTACCCTCGACCCTTAATAATTCGCGTGTGTGCCCAATACATGATATTTTGCTTCCGCACACTAAACCCAGTTCTGTGGGCATAATCGCAGTACATAGAATATGCTTCTTCCTCACTGTGCACGACTGAGAATGAAACATTTCCTTTCTGTCATTCAGGAGGATAATTCTAGTTGGAACTAATCAGATTACAGTTGGAATGAAACATTTTATAGTTGGAATTACACAAATTCCAATTGGAATTTAAAGGGTTCCAGTTGGAACATAAACTTCACAGTTCTACTTAGAAAAAACATGAAATGTGCAGATTTACAAATGTCAAAACGTAGAAGAAAGAACAAAACTCACATTGCCAAAACAATTGACGGAGGGTTTCTCATATGCCTCCTGCATGATGCCCAACTCCAGGAAAAATAGAACAGGGGAGCCTTGTAAATGACAGACTGATAATGGTGGTCGAGGACCTAGATTCAGGTACTCCAGCTCCTAGTTATCACGGAATCCAGAAAATCGCAACTCCTCCAGCTCCTAGTTATCACCGAATCCAGCTCCTCGCTAGCGACCTTGGCGGAAGAAATGCTCAGGAGATTTTGCTACTCCAGGAGCCGGCGACATGAAAGAACTCGGGGGGAAGAAATGCTCAGGAGGGAAAATCGCAAATTTGGGGGGAAAGGGGAAAAGGGGTGGAGCCCAGTGAGAAAGCCCTATTTATTTGGGCACGGGAGCATGGTACAAGCTTGTACCAAAAAATTTATTTGGAAGGTTCTAATGATACACGCACCATATTGTTTCTGTGCGTTGCGCGTACTCAAAAATTATTCAAAAATGTAGACAGAACAAATGTGGAAATTAAGCAATAAATATAGCTTTATTTTCTACTATATCTCATAATAATAAAAAGAATAAATATAATAACAAGACTATTAAAGTAGAGCTTGTATGAGGGGAACACAAACTCGTTACAAAGACATGTTAAGTTTGAACAAGAGCACGCTTATGATGAAATGAGTGAAAGCCTCACATTGTCAACTAAAAGAAGGAGATGCCCAAAGTCGACACAATTGAGAAGTCGGTTGACGCAATGAAAATAGAGAACAATGTGGAGAACTTGAGTATTGAATGGAGCGGAGAACATGTGTAAAGAATGTAGCGGAGAACTTGTGTAAAGAATGGAGCGGGCAACTTGTGCATAGAATGGAAAAGAGAGAGGGAAGGAGGTGCTTGGTGCCACGAACGAAGGCCTCTATCCAACAAAAGTTTCGCTATGTTTTCTCTATAGGAAGAACTATGTTTTTTTTCACTGTATGTTACCAGGGCATAAGCTATTTCCTCTCTTATACCCAAAAAAATCTTCTAAAGATAAAAGGGAAATAAAAACATCAAGTCAAAAATAATGACATAGACTAATTACAAGCCCTAACTAATCCCAAGCAATAACCAAGATTAAAATATAATTCATTTTGAGAAATGAAAAAAAAATATTCTCTCATAAGTAAACTAAACGAACATATCACAAAAGGCAATGTTGCTTGAAAGAGATAAAAAAGTAAGGAGTGGATG
>JAWHQI010000033.1:600000-777500 GCA_033032865.1 Dactylorhiza incarnata
TTTATTTCATGCAAGCTAGCTTAGTTTCAATTCCATGCAATGTAAGGTAGCTTTCAATTTATGTAATCCCTCTTTTATGAAAAGAAATTTTGTTATCTTTGTTTCATGCAACTCTCTTTCTTCCTCTTTCTCTCTCGTTCTTGTTTTAATTTTTCCCTTAGCTAAATATTTTGTAGTCTTGATTTTTAGCAAGCTTTGAATCGAAATCATCTCTTTCCTTATTATCGTTTCTTCTCTCCTTCGATTTATTCTCGAAATATAACGATATCGAGTTCATATTCCGGTTATGAATTTCGGTATTTGTTTTCGTATTCTAGCTAGCCGAGAGGACGTGCGTACGAATCGATCACTCGAGAATAAAAAGAGTTGCACGCACCCCTCGAGAGAGGATGACGTAAATCTTCTGGATAGGAGTCAAATCCTATAGTGGGATTCACATCGTAAAGCAAGTCTTAGGTAATCAATTATAGGACGAGAGTCCGGTTGATTTTTCCTAAGCTTAGTTGGGCATTAACCTCGAGAGAGGCATGTTCGAGCTTCGGGAATCCCCACGGTCAAGGTTTAGAGTTGAATGATAGTATTTTATCTTATTATTTCATTTCAAAGTTTTGTTTTAAATCAAGTTTTGTTTTCTTCATTTTATTTTGGTTCTCTTTTTAATTAGCTTTTCTTTCCTTTCCAAATTATTCTCTCCGATAAAATAATAGTCCGCTTTCTCGAAGTAGAAGTACTCGACAAACCCGAGTTTAATACGACCTTGGTATTTCTATAAAATATCCTATATTATATACGATAAGGTACACTTGCCTTCATCGAATATAGTTTTGGAAAATATCATCAATCTTCTTCGCATAATCACAAATCATAAACCCTAAGAAGAAGATTTAATTTTTCTTATCAGTATAATTAGAAACCTTATCTACTATTTCTCTATGCACTCGGGCATGCGACTTTGCATGGTACTCCTCGGTGTAATTTTAAGCTAGCTATTTATTTTTTCCCCGCCTGCTTAGGATGTGTTTGCTCGGGACGTGCAAACAGGTAAGTCTGGGGGTGTGATGAGTCTAGTTTATATAGTGATTTCCGGACTCATCTGGGCTAGTTTTCATGCACTTGCACTTCACTTTAGGCCTATATTCAATTCTATTTGATCACGTTGCCCATTTCATTGCTTAGTTCACATTTATGCCCCATCTTGGTGTGATTTCATGTATTTCTGTGATCTAGTATATTTTCATGGAAGTCCAAGGGTTGTGCGACACTCGGGATGGGTTCTGGGGGATTTTCGGTCGAAAAAGCCACTGGTCGTGCGTTTTCCTTCGCGCACGACCAGGCGCACGACCACTGGTCGTGCGTTAATTCCCTTCCCAGATCGAGCGTCGGTGCACGATCGTTGGCCTCCTTCGCGCACGACCACTGGTCGTGCGCCACTGACCATGCGCTATTTTGCAGTCCGGGACTATGCTACAGGTTCTTCGCGCACGATCAGAGGCATTCCTCCGCGCACGACCATTGGTCATGCGCCTGATCGTGCGCGGTGTTTATTTCCTGCTCCGCCTATAAATAGGCAAGCGCGATTTTAGGTCGGGATCGCTTCCAGTCCGCCGTTTTCCGCCTATTTCAGGGAGTTCCGACCCCTCCAGCTCCGCCCACCTTAAGGAGGAGCTCCGGGCAAGCTTTCAACGCCAAATCTTCGCCGGAGCTTCCTCTCGGCCATCTCCTTCATCCAAGGGCTTCAAGAAGGGAGTCAACCTAGCTCTCACATTCAAGATCGGAGCAGCTTGTGATCATTCCACCGGTTCGTGATACGAAGAAGACGGGTCCATTGGAGAGTAGTGACAGCTCTCTCTACCCCGGACGCAGTTGAGGACCGAGCTTGGACGCGGATTGACAACCCAACGATTCCTTCCGTGAATCCTCAACAAGACTTCGGAGTCGGTCGATTTTGCACACTCACCTCCTCTTGTAGTTGATAGTTTAGTTAGATTTCTTATATGTTTGATGAAGTGTACTTTTATTGGTTAACATTAGTATGAAATCATGTCTATGTGATTGAGTAATCTTGTTATATGTTCATTTGAGGTGTGCCTTGTGGTGTGGATTGTTAGTTGTGTTGTGCCGCCCTAACAATTGCTAGTGGTGTGCTTTGCGAAGAGGTGCTTGCGACCCTCATTCCGCCGTTCTCTCCACTCCATCCGCTAGCCTACTCTTCCATCCGCCTAGCGAAGCGTGGCATAGCGGCCCGTGTAATCCATTCGCCCAACGAAGCAGTGCGCTCAAGGCCTGCACAGTTCGATTCCGCTTGCCTACTCGTCCATTCGCCCTTGCGACGCAGCGCGCTCAAGGCCTGCCTAGTCTCCATCCCGCCAAGCGAAGCATTGCATAGCGGCATTGCATAGGAGTAGTTGATAGCTTTTATTTTATTTCCACAATCCAAAACCCCCCGTTTCCGCATCCATCCGACATAAAGGACTTCGATATCAAGTCCTTCCTCGATTGTAAACTCCACCTTACTGTGTTCCTTCCGAGATCGATACTTGGGGATTCACTCTCACATTTTATATTACTTGAACGATCGGTATACTGCCGTTTCGTGCCGCAGTCTCGCCACAGCCTATATCAGTGTGTGAGATTTGTGCATCAAGTTTTTGTGGCGCCAAAGACTTGATGCACAAATCTCGCACACCGCTATAGGTGGTAGCTCGACTGCGGCACGAAACGGCAGTGTACCGATCGTTCAAGTAATATAAAATGTGGGAGTGAATCAAAGGGATGGGGCATACACAAATGGGCTAACGAGGATAAGATATCAGGATTGGCACAAAAGCTCAACCGGGCCAAAATGATGGCCTACGTCATTCTTGCGCAACAGAATTATCCTATGCCAATGTTTCAAGAATCGCTTGGGGCGAGTTCTTAGTCACCGAGAAAGGTTATCCTTCCTCCCGGCTCAAGCAATACACGTCTAGCGATAATTTACACACACCCATATGCTACCTTTTGCTTCAAACCGGATTCACCATTTGAGTAGAGCAAACATTATTTACACTAATAGAAATGTATAAGACTAATAGTATAAAAAGGAATCTAATCTACACAAATCTCTATGCTCACAAAAGCATTAGACTAGGAACACCGGAGTCAACATTTTACTCCACTGTATAATTTAAAAGCCAGCACAATGATTTGCCCGAACCTTACTCAAGAAATGAGTTTAGCTTGCGGCACGCAAACAGCTAAGCAAACGCACAAGTGGGTGCAAGTGGTGTGTGATGCAATGATCTGAACAAAATAAATCAATAAAAGCTTCTAGTATGCATATGCAGTGTGCACGTGAGCGGGTAAACACAACTACTCCCCCCCGGACATAAACTATGCATTAAAATATTCTGAAACAAAGTTAGGGGAAGAGGGTACCCAATGCTCAGCAAGTGAGCATACCAGAAGACGCGTGTAGAACAAGACCAGGCCGCACCTCCGCCCTACGAAGAATCACGACCACCGCCTTCCATAGGAATGACCTGCAGGAGTGAGCTCCGCAAAAACACAGGAAAAATAGAAAAACTAAAACTGAATTGAAATTTAACTAACTATTCTACTTAACGAAAAATACAATGCAAGAAAAATAAGATAAGTACTGGGGTTATTGTCTTCCCAACACGACTTATTTGGCATTTGCACAGTTCTAGCTTATAGGCCTATGGAATAAAAAGTGCACAGGTAACTGTTCCATTATCCGTTTCGGTGGTCGACACCGATACGGCGATAAAACAACTACCCCTCTACCTGTATAATAATACCTGCGCAACACAGGTAGAGGAAATAGGAAATAAGAAGAGGAGGAGGCGTGGTCCTCACTCATCTCACCACAAAATAAATCCTTGCCTAGCAAGGTATCGTCTTCAGGGCGACAGCAGGAGGAAAAGGCAATGAATGAGGCTTCCTCTATGGAGGGGGGTCAACCTCCTCACATGAGAGGATACACTCATCATTGACTTGAGCAGAATGCTCCAAATCCTCCTGAAGTACCTGCGAAAACTCAACCTGCACAGGCTCAGATATAGAAGAAAGGGGGTCAAGAAATAAACGAGAAGAAGAACATAAATAACAATCAAGCGGAGGAGTGGTCCCGGACTCACTCCCAATAGGTTGGGAAAGTAAAATAATGTTTGCATTGTCATCAATGCTACAAGGCTCGGCGGGATCAACAAGGGCCATGCCTAGGATTTGGACTTCCTCCACCGGTGCTGAGGAAAGCTCCTCTTCACCTAGAAGGTTGTCCTCCTCCATAGGAGTAGGCACAATATATAGATCGCCAGCCTCATCTTGCGACACATCATCAACAATGTCGTCGGAGACGAGCGTAGTAGAATGCACAACAGGGGAAGGAATGGTGCTTGGATGAATGTCAAGCTCTGATTCCTCACAACGAATCAAATCTACGCTAGATGATGGATGCACAAGGGAGATAGGCTCGGCCATGTCAGAGCCTAGATCAGCCACGCATCTGGTGGCTGTGTCCACATCATACCCTTCACAAGATGAAGGTGACATAGACACATAACTGGATGTTGAAGGTGTGCTGCCGGAAGTAGGACTCGAGACAATCTGGATATCCGGCTCGTCATCCTCGTCCAATTGGCGAAGATAATCAGCACAGTCCTTCAAGGCATGATCCATGCTCTGACAAAACAAGCACTGCCTTACAGGCTTCTTTGGCACAGCGGGTGCTGAAGCCGAAAAGAAGTATGACGGTAAAGGCGCAGCAGAATAGCCATTAGACCTCCGCGCAGCATATGGAGTACCAGACGAAGTCGGTGCTCCATATGATGGGGCAGGAGTGCTAGGGCCATTATCTCCTGTTGGACATCTATCACTAGCATGAGAGATATCTCCACAAAAACGGCAACGAATGTTAAATGATGCCCACATAGTATGGAGATAGCAAGATTCAAAATAAAGACACTATTGTGCAAACTATTACACCTAACAGTAATTTACTAAACAACCTAATAAAAATCAGGAAAATAGAATAAAAAGAGCTGAAATCAAAATAAACGACGCAATTTACAAATGGAAGGGCTTCTCTCTCAGATTCTCCCTCTCTAGAAAACTCACACGTCTGTGTTCCCCCGCAACGGCGCCAAAGACTTGATGCACAAATCTCACTCACTGATATAGGCTGTGGCGAGACTGCGACACGTAACGGCAGTGTACCGATCGTTCAAGTAATATAAAATGTGGGAGTGAATCCCCAAGTATCGATCTCGGAAGGAACACAGTAAGGTGGAGTTTACAATCGAGGAAGGACTTGAGATCGAAGTCCTTTATGTCAGATGGATGCGGAAACGGGGGGTTTTGGATTGTGGAAATAAAATAAATGCTATCAACTACTCCTATGCAATGCCGCTATGCAATGCTTCGCTTGGCGGGATGGAGACTAGGCAGGCCTTGAGCGCGCTGCGCCGCAAGGGCGGATGGACGAGTAGGCAAGCGGAATCGAACTGTGCAGGCCTTGAGCGCACTGCTTCGTTGGGCGAATGGATTACACGGGCCTCTATGCCACGCTTCGCTAGGCGGATGGAAGAGTAGGCTAGCGGATGGAGTGGAGAGAACGGCGGAATGAGGGTCGCAAGCACCTCTTCGCAAAGCACACCACTAACAATTGTTAGGGCGGCACAACACAACTAACAATCCACACCACAAGGCACACCTCAAATGAACATATAACAAGATTACTCAATCACATAGACATGATTTCATACTAATGTTAACCAATAAAAGTACACTTCATCAAACATATAAGAAATCTAACTAAACTATCAACTACAAGAGGAGGTGAGTGTGCGAAATCGACCGACTCCGAAGTCTTGTTGAGGATTCACGGAAGGAATCGTCGGGTTGTCAATCCGCGTCCAAGCTCGGTCCTCAACTGCGTCCGGGGTAGAGAGAGCTGTCATTACTCTCCAATGGACCCGTATTCTTCGTGTCACGAACCGGTGGAATGATCACAAGCTGCTCCGATCTTGAATGTGAGAGCTAGGTTGACTCACTTCTTGAAGCTCTTGGATGAAGGAGATGGCCGAGAGGAAGCTCCGGCGAAGATTTGGCGTTGAAAGCTTGCCCGGAGCTCCTCCTTAAGGTGGGCGGAGCTGGAGGGGTCGGAACTCCCTGAAATAGGCGGAAAACAGCGGACTGGAAGCGATCCCGACCTAAAATCGCGCTTGCCTATTTATAGGCAGAGCAGGAAATAAACACCGCGCACGATCAGGCGCACGACCAATGGTCATGCGCGAAGGAATGCCTCTGATCGTGCGCGAAGAACCTGTAGCATAGTCCCAGACTGCAAAATAGCGCATGGTCAGTGGCGCACGACCAGTGGTCGTGCGCGAAGGAGGCCAACGATCGTGCGCCGACGCTCGATCTGGGAAGGGAATTAACGCACGACAAGTGGTCGTGCGCCTGGTCGTGCGCGAAGGAAAACACACGACCAATGGCTTTTTCGACCGAAAATCCCCCAGAACCCATCCCGAGTGTCGCACAACCCTTGGACCTACATGAAAATATACTAGATCACAGAAATACATGAAATCACACCAAGATGGGGCATAAATGTGCACTAAGCAATGAAATGGGCAACGTGATCAAATAGAATTGAATATAGGCATAAAGTGAAGTGCAAGTGCATGAAAACTAGCCCAGATGAGTCCGGAAATCACTATATAAACTGGACTCATCAGTCCTCCACCTGCTCAGGAAAAGGGGACATTTCCTCGTCCCCGAGTTCAGAGTCGGTGTGTTGGGTCTCGCAGTCCGCTGAAAAGGGTTGAATGCGAGGTTAGGAGGGACAAATATCAGGGTAAATAGCGGAGATGCGAGAAGGCTTACCCGAGGGAGGGTGAAAGGAACCAGGCGGAGGATCGAAGGCGGTTCCATAGTAAGGGATGTGAGTCTTCCCCTTTCCAGGGGGGTATTTCGCTGTACCTACGAGGGGACCTTTCGGCCGGCGTGAGCCGCTTGAGTCCTCATTGGCGAGAAGGTTAAAGTTCGGTGCCGGGATGGTCGCGTCCAGGAGTTTAGGGGAAGGAGTTCGCTGATCCTGTTGCCTCGGGCTCGCAGGAGGCAGAACTGGAGAAGGAAAATAAAGAGGTAAGAGACATCAGCAGGTAACATGATTAAAGCAAAATTGGCGAGATCAAATAATGTACCGTCAGGATTCTCGCCAACGATATTCGCATTCTCCCGAGGAGTAGTGGGGGGTTCGTTCGAAGGTCCACCAGCATCTTTGTTGGTCTTAATGACCTACAGAGGCGAAGCTTAGAAATAATAATCAAGTAGTCTCACGTGACGGGTAATCTTTACCTTGTCAACGGATTTGTCGCTAGGGGAAGACTCCAGGTCGATAGTATCGTCTCCCAGTCGGCGAGCGGCCTTCGCCTTCTTCGTTTTCGGCACAGGAGAGGGGAACGGGCGACTCATCCACGCCGGGGGCTTCACCATCATCGACACCTCGCGAGCCTTGGAAGCTTTCAGGCGAGCCTCCATTTCCTTGGAGAGAGGTATTGGAAGATAGCTACTGTAAGGAGAAGAATAAAGGAGAAAAGAAAGTGAAGACGCCCTTCAGCTCAAGTGGTATTTATTGCCTAACGGTGGGACCCACAGAAAGATTCCCGACAGGACAGCTGTCGCCAGGCGAACGCCTAGTGTTGGATGATTCTTTACGAGCATAGGATAACCTCGCAAAGAGCGGGGATTGTGTACAACCCGAGGTTCGCCTGGCTCCTCCCAGGGATCTCGCAGGATGCTAATAGTTCTCGGCAGCCGGGGTGAGGCGAGATCAGTGGCTTGATCTCGCTCGCTCCGAGCCCGGCAGGAGGGCCTCATTCCTAAGGATCAGCGAGACCTTCGAGGTCGCAGATACAGCAGGGGCTCGCGCATACACTTTGGCGAGACCAGGGGGGAGCAGTCCTCGCAGATCCCTCTTCCATGAGGCTGGAAGCTAGAATTACCTCTTTGCCCCTGAGGGTCTACCAATAGCCACCCCGGACAGTGGAGTTTGGCTGTTAGCAGACCAAGTTGGGGTGCGTATAGTAAAATCGAGAGGCAGATTCCTGCTATTTGCAGGCCAGATCAGAAAATCTATAAATAGAATTCAAAGGGCACCTTTGGAGAGGATGCCTCTTTTTTGAGCGTCTCTCTCCTCAGGCCATCCTTGAGCTCTCCAAGGTGCCCAGGCTTCAGCTTTTGGCTTGGGAGGGGAAGTGCTCTAAAGATCTTCCGGGTGTGTGGTGGGTCCTCCTAGCTGAGCCTAAGGATCAGTGTCCAACTCCGAGGCTCCGGTTTGTTCTCTCGCGAGATTAGTAAGTGCCAGTCGCCCCCCAACCCGTTGGGGGCCCCGAACTCCACAGAAACCGAGAAATCGGTTTCAACATCCACTACAACAAAACAGGGATTCGTCGGCATTTTATTAGAGATGCTTTTATCAAGTATGTCTCTTGTAGGTTAAGCTAGAGGCTTTTATCTCCCAGGTCCCCTTCTGGGTACCCCTCCCCTCTATTTATAGACGCTAGGGACTGCCCAAACGGGAAAGTTTAAAAGTAACGAGCTGCCCGAGCCTACTGAGATCGTCGAGATTGCCTGGGACCGGCTGAGATCGCCTGAAGCAACCGAGATCGCCTGGGATGCTGAGATCGCCTAGGGAAGTTGAGATCGCTTGGGACACGCTGAGATCGCCTAGGGCAGCTGAGACTACTTGGGGCAATTGAGATCACCTGGGATAGGCTGAGGCCTCTTGGGACAGGTTGAGACCGCTTAGGACAGGATGAGACCGGCTGGGACTGGCTGAGACTTCCTGGGATAGGCTTAGACCGCCTGGGATAGGCTGAGACAGCTTATGACAGATTGAGACCGCCTGGGATAGGCTGAGATCGACTATCAACTACAATAGTCAGCTCCACCCTCCCTCTTACAAGCATGCCCCTCCAGCAGCGCGTGACCTCCCACTCAACTTCCTACCCACAAAGGGAGTCAAGCGCCTCTGCATTCATCGCACGCTCGGAACGCTTCCGTATTCATCGCACGCTCTGAATGCTTTTGCATTCATCGAACTCTCTGAACACTTTTGCGTTCACCGCACGCTCTGAATGCGTTCACCGCATGCTCAGAACGTTTCCAAGTTCACCGTACGCTCAAAATGCTTCCGCGTTCACCGCACGCTCAGAACGCTTCTGCGTTCACTGCATGCTCAAAATGCTTCCGCGTTCACCGCACGCTCAGAACGGTTAAGCATTCATCGCACGCTCAGAACGCCTTCCCATTCCCGACACACGCTACAATTTACCTTTCTTAATTTCTTAGATTACAGGTCTCGTTCACTACGCTCAACGCCGTCAACGAAGCTGACCGAACTTCCCGAGGGGCAAGATGAGAATATCCAACAAATAGCGATCTGTGTGCTCTAAATCAACGAACGTGATTTGCTTGTCAGGTGGTTAATGTGGTTACAATGGCAAAATTACTGGGCTACACCT
This sequence comes from Dactylorhiza incarnata, assembly GCA_033032865.1. Taxonomy (NCBI): domain Eukaryota; kingdom Viridiplantae; phylum Streptophyta; class Magnoliopsida; order Asparagales; family Orchidaceae; genus Dactylorhiza; species Dactylorhiza incarnata. The sequence goes on from JAWHQI010000033.1 coordinate 609,531, forward strand.
ACCCAAGGCTATGAAAGGAGCCCAGGGCCTTCATCTCGAGAGACCTTTGGTCTTCTACACCCGAGAGAGCTCCATTGAAGATTCCTCAGAGTTCTCATTTGGCACTTGAAGATATCCTTCAAGTATTCGAAGATCTCCTTCAAGTCCTCGAAGATCTCCTTCAGATCTTCGAAGATCTTCTTCAGGTCCTTGAAGATCTCATTCAAACATTCAAAGATCTCCTTCGAGCCTTAGAAGATCTCCTTTGCTTTCGAAGTCATTATTCCTAAGTGATTCGGAGATCCTCTGGGCACCGAAAGGCGACTAGAGCATCTCACTTTCATTCTCACGGAGAAAATACTTAGTGTCCCGAGAGGTCACCTATCACCCTCGGAGACTCTCTTTATTACCACTGTAATGAGCAGCGATCTGTCTCTCTCGAGTTCTCAGTTTTACGTATAACAAACCTACGTATAGTGGAATTTGGCTGACATAGCTCCGACCGTGTGGTTTTTTACCCTTTCCGTGTTTTTCACGATAAAGACGTCTTCGTGTCGTCCACTAGTTCTCTCATTGATTGTTTGCACCCTCGACTCGCTCTCGAGCTAAGGTGGTTCGATTCAACTATTCTTCTACAGCGTCGAGCGACCTGCAACAATTTGGCGTCATCTATGGGAACTCGCATTCCCGACTAACCCTAAAAGAAATCTCCCAAAGAGACTAATAGTGATGGATATTTACCAAGCAATTTTAGACACGCGTAGTTCCTTTCTCTCCCCGCGAACTCTAGGGGGGAGCGTCGGTCGTTGCACCTATCCCTCCCTGGAGGCCCGGCATCGCTGACAAGAAAATCCCTCGGGCGACTAAGCAAGTTCCTAGTGATGACAAGCTCCGGCCAAGTCAGTTCCAACTGTTAGTGAGAATCCTGGCATATCCATTACTCCTTGGCTCAAGCTCCCGCAGTATAAGAAGTTCCAAGGAGCAGAAAACTCATATGAGCATATCAACTACTTCCTGACCGCAATGGAAACGTTCGAGCTTCCATACCAAATTGCTCGCAAGATCTTCTCAGCGACGCTTCGTGTCGACGCTCTCATCTGGTATCGGTCCCTGCCAGTAGGATTCATTCACAACTTCACTGAGCCTTCCAAGTTATTCACTGGATGGCATGAAGTCCGTGCGCAGAGTATCAGAAAAGAGGCTCAGACTCGAGGGAGCCCGGGGAGGACGGACCTCACCCTTCAGGACAGACGGAGCACAATCGGCATCAGGCGGCGTCACCATAAGATTGTTTCAAAAGAATCTCCATGGAGGTTTGGATTTTGCCTTACATGCAAGCATTAGGAACCCAACATTTGAACTGAGAAGGGCATTGATAAGCCACTACATATCATTCAACATCTTGTTCATACCAACTCTGATACGACTCAAGCTTCTCGGCGGAACCTCAAGCTCGGAGCTAGCCATGCAGAATTCCCGAATGGAACAATAATACTTACCATAGGAAACATCTTCCTCCCCATAGACGTAGGAACACTTCCAAAACCCATCCAATACGAAGTCCAGTTTGTCATCACAGAGGCTGATTCACCATATGACGCAATATTCGGGAGCATCCTACTCGACACGCTGCAGCATGACGCCTCTATGGTGGGCCGCATGGCGAGCAAAGGAAAATCCTCCAAAACTCAGTTCATTACCTCAGCGTCACACCGACCGATGATCCTTGGATTAGCCGTGCGCCCCAGCAAAGCTTGAATCCCAATAAGCCTTGCTCAGAGAAGAGCCACGTGGTCCCATCGCTGATAGCAGAAACTAATCTCTCGACATCAACCAATCCGCAACAACTTGGGACCATGGGTCAGAAAAGGAAGGGAAAACGACCACTCATAGAGGTTGTTCGGCCTAACCAGAGCTGGTCGGTCTGTCCCCGAGGGCTGATGAACCGGAAAACCCGAATCCACAACCCGTTAAATGTCTCCCATGAGCACATCTTATCTATAATCTACAATAGTAAGATTGTCAAGTAGCTGGGACCGCTCCCACGCAATACGTGGAATCAGTCCCAATTTTGCAACTTTCATCGGGGGCTAAGACACCATACAAAGCAATGTATGTGTTTGAAGGATGAAATTGAGCGCCTCATCCAGTTAGGGTACCTGAAGACCTTTCGCAGAATGGATCAGAAGCAGGCAGCTTAGGAAAAGGCAACTGAAGACTAGTTGACGGAATGATAGGGTCCTAAATCACTGTCGCACATCACGCTGAAGAATTGGGTGAACTCATCCAAACGCTGTGCAGGAGGACCCAAAGCCGGGCAGAAGAGCCCTACATCATCTACGCTTTCTCTTTGTTTGTATTAAAATACAATTATTAACTAAAAAGTCACAAGTTCATACTTGCACATGTACTAGTGATTGCTTCAATTCAATATGTTTAGTTTTGTTTGCTCTTAACCTTATCACCGCATGAACACTCGGGGGCCAGTTCCCACCTCTAACCATAAGAGCATATCCCTCTCACAGTCATCAACAATTTGAACGCAGACGCTCTTCACCGTCAACTCTGGGGCCAGTTCCCTCCTCTAACCGTAATGACATGTCCTTCTCGCGATTACCAATGGTTTGAACGCATATGCTCTTCACCGTCAACCCTGGGTCCAGTTCCCCCTCTAACCACGCACTGTCGGCTTGAACGCATCCGCTTTTCACCACCACAGCAGGTCATGACACTATGTGGGCCTGCCCCTCTCACGGTCGTCAACGGTTTGAACACATACGCTCTTCACTATCAACTCTGGGGCTAGTTCCCCCCTCTAATCGTAGAGGTCTGTCCCTCTCGCGGTCACCAACGGTTTGAAGACCTATGTTGTTCACCATCAACTCCGGTGCCAGTTTTCCCCTCTAACCGTAAGGGTCTGTCCCTCTTGCGGTCACCAATGGTTTGAAGACCTATTCTCTTCAACATCAACTTTGTGGTCATTCCCCCCGACTACCACATAGAAAATAACTAAAACGACAAATTATCAAATACACGCAAGAATAAATACTACATAAAACAATGGAGTCACAAAATACAATGACATCAACACAACGGTGTACATAACAGAACAGTACTACAAAATTGGAAAAGAAAACAACAAAACGCAAACAACAAGTACAACAAATGCAAAGATCAATCCTCGGCTGCATCAGAACAATCCTCCTCCGAGAGGTCCCCATCTCCAAGATCAGCAATACTGCACCCAAACTTCTTCTCCATCATACGGAGAGTCCTATGGACACCCCTCTGAAAGGCGACCTCACACTCAACCTCTAGCAAAGGCTCCACATCCTTGGTCATGATCTCAGCGCGAAGCTCCTCCGAGATCCAGAACCGCTCCTCCATAAAAGACAGGGAGTCCTTATACTCGGAAACCCCCATAGCTTTGATCTCATCAACACTCTGCTCTGCAGATGACAACCTGTCCACTTCGCTCCTCAAGAATCCCAACTCTCCCTCCAGGCGAAATATCCCACCTTGGGCCTCCGATAACTAGCGAAGGGAATCCTGAGCAAGTGCTTTGTCACCGCAAAATTTCTCTCGCAACTTCTCAACCTCCACTCGGGATGAAGAAGCATTTGACTCTAGTTGTCGGATGCAGGTAGAGTCACGATCCCTCTTCTTCTTGGAATCAGATAAAGCACTCTTCGTTGCGCGCAACTCCTCCTAAAGAGCGAAGTAACCATCCTTAAGGCCCACGTAGAAATCGTTACATTTATGGGCAATGCTATTCAAAACACCGGTCTGCAAAGAAAATGGGTGATTGGAATATACAAACAATAATAATGAAGGGAAAGCAAAAAAAGAGAGTAAAGGCAGTCACACTTACCGCAGAACTCATCGCCTGAAGAGAAGAAGAGACTCGCCTCGCCGTCGTCAAAGGGGGAGGCGGTGACAAGTCCTCCTGTGGGACCTAACCGGCAACAGGAGATGCTAAGATATCATTCTCAGGATCAGTCGGAATCACTTCCACCCTGCGGTTGCTAGGACCGACCTCGTGATCATGGCTCCTGGGTGCACGAGAAGCGGGCCCCAAATCAGAACCCCCGTTCTTACGAACAATCTTCTTTTTCTTGCCACAGATCAAAGGAACGGTGGCCGCACGCTCAACATCCGAAGAAAGCCCTACAGAGAGTAACTTACTCTCCTCCACGCAGCTAGCAATACAATATAAGGCTTTCGCCTACCCTTCACATCCCGCAAAGCCAGAAATGGGCAAGAAGTCATTCTTCCGACCCATCTACCGATGACAGCAGCCAGAAAGATCCCTCCAAAGCTCGGGAAACTCCCAACGGTTCTGAACATACCCATAAAGGGTATTCCCGTGACGGTAATCATTCTTCTCTCCGAAGCGGAACCATCTCTTTTTGCTGCAAACCTCAATACTATCACCTGTATAAGTAAAAACCTCGCATCAGTACTTGAAAATCTCCAAGGTAAATCGTGCACCGTGCTCCCGAAAGAGCATTATCATCCCCATGATCCTCATCATTCCATCCGGGGTAAACTGGGAAATCGGCACTCCGCAAAATCTGAACACATCGATAGCTTCCTCCAAAGGAGGGAAGCGAAACCCAAACTTCAAACAACTCTCTGAAAGAGTCATGAAATCGGTCGGAGGGTTCTGAGCGCGCTCCTCCTCGCAAGAAATCTTCACTTCAACGCAAGAAGGTAATCCGAAGCGCATTCGCCACATATCAATCCGCATACTATCAAGAGTGGAGCGCAGCCGCATCGGCCTTGATTGGCCCCATTTTGAAGCCTGAAAAAATAAAGAAAAAACATTTTTATAAGCGTAACTAGCAAAAGTTGCGCGACACATTACCAGAATTCAATAGCAAACGCACGCACCCCAGAGCATGAATGGCGCATGACGCGCAACAGGTCGAACGAAGAGCATAAGCGAGCACACTTCATACAAACTCAGTCAACCAACACCCAAGTGCGTGAAACTGGTCGCATGCAACCGGCCGTGAGCACCAGCCGAGCACCGACAGCACACCGATCTAGCACACTGGTCGAGCACAAGTAGCCTACGCAGCCCATGTGTCGGCTGAGCCCCAGCCGTGCGGGGATGCGCAGCCCGCGATGATCGAGCACCGGCTGCCTGCATGCACACAGACCGGGCGCCGACCGAGCACTAGCTGCGTGCGCAGCACGAGAATCGGTTGGCTGCGCGCAGGCCGCCAGCACCCCGGCCGAGCATCGGTCGCATGCACGCTGACCAAGCAATGCAACACGCAGGACGAGCGCTGGTCGCGCAAGCACACTCTGCCCATGCCGGCCAAGTAGAAGTCGCCTGCCCGCGTGCCAGCCAGGCACCGGCCGCGCGCGCGCAGCCCGCACGCCGCTTAAGCACCGGCCGCATGCGTAGACCGCGCGCCGGCCACGTGCGTAGCCTGCGGGCCGGCCGCGTGCGCGCCGCCCGCCCTAGGACGAGCGTCGATTGCACGCACGCTTGCCAAATATCAGTCGCATGCCGCAGAGCGCTGACCAAGCATCGGCTATGACAGCCTGCACAACCTGCGCTGGTTGAGCGTAGACAGAGCGCTAGGTGCGCGAGCACGCGTAGCCCGCAACGGCCGAGCAATGACCTCCTGCGCGCCGCCCGTGCACTAGCCGGGTACCGGCGGCGCGCGTGCCGGTTGAGCACCGGCGGCGCACGCGCCAATAGAGCACCGGGCGCAAGCACATCCTGCGTGCTGGCCTAGCCTCGATCGACCGTGCAAGTGCCACATGCACCCCGGCCGAGAGCCGGCCACGCGCGCGCAACCCGCGCGCTAGCCAGCCGTCGACCGCACACAAGCCGTGCGTCAGTCGAGCGCCGGCCCCACGAGCATGCGTAGCCCACCGCTCTCGAGTAGCGGCCGCCTGCCTGCGCGATGACTGCGCACCAGCCGAGCACCGTCTGCACGTGCAGCTCGCGCGCCGGTCGGCCGCGTGCTTGCCGCCTGTACACCATTCAAGCGTCGGCCGCTCGCGCGCAGCCCTTGCGCTGGACATGCGTTAGTTGCACGCTGACCGATCCCTGGCCGAGCGTCGTCCGTGCGCATGCCACCCGCATGCCGGCCGAGCGCCTGCCGTCCGCACGCGTGCCGCCCGCACCCCGACCAAGCACCTCGGACCAACCTCTCTTCCACTCTCTCCAATTTCTCACGTGAATTGAAGAATTTCTTACCTCCGGCATGGTGCAGCCCGCCTTGCGCGCAAATATCTCTCAGTCGCCGCGAAGAAGATGATGAAACCCCAAACTCCTCCAAGCAAGAATGTGGACTTTTAATGTTTAGGTGGCAATTGATATGCACCCATAAATTTGTACAAGTTCCCGGGAGTGCGTTTAGCCAAATCCACCATGAGAAAGTGGAGGTAATGGTGTCATGTTAAAGCCCATGACCAAGGGAGTGGTGAAATAAGGAGAAAACAGCCACGACTATCGCATGACTTCACCCACGCAGGCAACATCAAGGCCGCACCCCGCCATCATCGGGAATGGCCGAAGAAACGTAGTCGCACCCCACTAAGGGGTGTGGTTAGGAGCGTAGCCCACTAAGGGGGCGCAGACCGCACCCCATTTAGGGGGCGCGGCCAGAGCCGCACCCCATATAGTGGGGTTCAGCCATAGTCATACCTCCCATGGGGTTGTGGCCAACGCCGCACCCCCATAGGGGGTGCTGCAAGGCCCGCCCCCTTTGGGGGTGCAGCCGAAACCGCGCCCCCTTGGGGGTGCAGACAAAAGTGCACCCCCTTTGGGGGGTGCGGCGGGAATTACTGCACCCTCCCTTTTTAGGGGGGTGCTGTTGGATCTGTAGGCGCCCTTAGAGGGGGTGGGGGGGGGGGGGGGGGTGGTGAATAAGGGTTTTAAACTTTTTATAGATATTAAAGAAAATAATTCTCAGACACTACCGCCAGCGGTAGTGTTAACGCTTGGCGTTAGGAAACAGTGAGAATACTTTTACGTTTGAACAATGAAAATCACAGAGTACGACTCAGAGATGAAACAATAAACATATTTTCATTAATCATTAGCGGGAAGTAAATACGATAGAAAATCTTTTCCCAATAACGCTTGGAAAGAGGCGACCAATGAAAACTCTTTTGGTTTTCTATACCGACCCTTCTCCCAAGGACCAGTTAGCTTTAGCCTATCTCTCCCTAGACAAGGCCTCAAGCCGCTCTAGCCCTTCCCTCACTGGAAAGGCCTCAAGCACTCCCTAGATCTACAGCCTAGACCTAGTCGCCAACACGAGGCGAATTTCCCCTAGTCCCCGCAAGGCCCTAGTCGCCGTGTGGCGAATTTCTCTACCAAACAAAAGTTATAAAGATTACAATTTGAAAAGTAAAACAAGACAAGAACTAAGACTCCCTCAACAAGAAGAACTTGATGTAGATGAAGATGCGATCGTATCGGTCTTCAAGTTCTTTTGTATTCACGAAATGTTGATGGAGTTCTTTTTGGCTGCTTCTGAAGGTTCACTCGAGTGCTCTGAAAGTAAGGCTCCAATAACTTCTGTAACAGCAAAACCTAATCAAGGAAGCACCGCTCTTTAAATAGATTCGACATCTACCGCCTGCGCAAGTACTACCGCCCCGCGATAGTGACACGACGTGCACACGGATCATGGCAGTTAAGGCAACTTTTGAGCGCAAACGGTTGTGACATCCTAGCGCGCCGCGGTAACACTATCGCGTGATTTCCTTCCTTCAGCCAATATCTTTTTCCATATTTGCCCCTCAATCAACTGCAGACGGGATGTTTCCAAAAGCCACCCCCGAGCATTATACCTAATGCGCCGCGATAGTACTTGCCAAACATAGCGACCCGTCGACATTCCTTTTTCTCCACTTTCCTTTCTGTCAATAGTTTCCATATATGCTAGCGCCAACGTCAGTGCTAACGCTCCGCGGTAGGTCATTTTGTCGGGCGCATCTTCGTCGAGCTGACCTTAGCTTTCGTCGATCTCAATCTGGTTCGTCGAACGGCAACTTATTTTCGTCGATCTCAATTTGATTCGTCGAACGGAACTAGCGCCAACGGTAGTATTACCGCTCTGCGGTATGGCATTCATTTTGTCGAGCACTGCGGTAGAGCATGCAGATCATCGAACGTAGCACCGAGTTCGTCGAACCCAGTTCGTCGAACGGACACTAGCGCGCCGCGGTAACGCTGATGCCCCGCGGTAGTGCATACATTTCGTTGAATGCCAGCTAGCCTCTCAGCGTTTCCCTTCTCAGCGGTTCCCTTCTCAGCGGTTCGTTAATGCTAGCGCCAGCAGTAGAGTTAACGCGGCGCGGTAGAGCATTCAGATCTTCTCAGCGGTTTCCCTTCTTAGCGGTTTCATCTCAGAGGTTCGTTGGTGCTAGCGCCAGCGATAGAGTTAACGCGGCGTGGTAGCAACAAAACACAGCACCATGGAGATTTGAAAGCACAGAATCCTGCATACTATAAACACAAAACAAGTATGATCAAATACAATAGGATTTGTTATTGTCAAACCAAGAGATGTGGAAAGCGTGTTCCAACAAAATCCCCCTTTTGATAATAACAAATCCCCTTAGAAAGAAATAATACAATTGATAGGAATTTGTGTTTATAATAGAGATAAACATGAAATTTAAGATATGTGCATATGCTCCCCCTAAATGAATTCTCCCCCTAAGTGAATGCTCCCCCTACAACAAAACTTCCTATGAACTTGACTCCCCAAACATGTTAATTTCTTTCAAATTTATTCTCCCCCTTTTGGTATTATCAAAAAGAGGGTGGAGAGGAAGGCCAACAAAAAGTGTGCAATAACTGTGTAGAGAGGGAATGAGCGTGATAAAGAGTTTAAACACTAAGGAAAAATACAATAGATAGGAGTGAAAAGAGAATGTGAAGAAATAGTCATAAAGGAACCACTTGTTGGGAAAAAACGTATTCATGATCGAGCATACAAGTAGTAATTGAGTGGAAAACATGACGAAATATGTTTTATGTGAACATCTTTATAGGAATTGAGAAGCAAAGTAGATGATTAAGAATTTAGATATAACAAAATAGATGTTGTAGCATTTGAAGTACACAAAATAATTTCAGTTTTAACCTAGCCATACACTAGTTTTGAAAGGTATGCAATACAGAGTTCTCATGGCGTAGCGGAAAAGAAATGTAAGCATGATAGAAGATATCAAGACAAGATGGGGGAATACAATGTTCAAACGTTAGAAATCAAGTACACTTATAAATTGTAATGATCATGCAAGGCAATCTAGTGCATTCACTTATGAATTTAGAAAATACATGTAGATATGCAATAGACACCAATTCTCATGAGTAGAAGGCTTACAAGTGATAATGATGCGTACAAAATAGTGTTTTTGAAAAAAGTATACAGAAGAGTTAATCAAAACACATGACATGTATAATGGAATAAACACTATCATTGAACAAGCGTTGTTAGAGTTACCTTTTCCCACAAAGCTATATAAATTATTCAATGCACATAGTAAAATAGTACAACTACCAAGGTGCTCTGCACACACAATACTTATTAAGACTTATCAGGGTGCAAAGTAGTACTTGGGGAATCACAAGTATTATTTTGAATTTTATTTATTTGTGATTCGGTGTACAAGAAGAAGTATCTAAAAAAAATGTTTGCGACAAGGCACTTTACAATTCTCTCCAAGGTGCTCAACCTCACAATGCTCATTAAGACTTATCAGGAGGGTGAGTAGTGCTTGGTGGAGTTATCTTTGTCAATTATTCATTTGAATTTTTTTGCTTAACGACAAAGGTCTCCGAATTCACTTGTATGTGCAAACAAAAAGATTTTTGAAAAGACACACTTCTTCAAAGATAGGTGCATGAAAAAGATTTTAACATGTGGTGAAGGTAAAACTAAGCATGCCTAACAATAATATGATGTTGTTACACTACACAATCATGTAAGAGAAGATTAAATGCATATGTAGTTTGTCAAAAAGTGTGAGTGAAACAAAATCATTAGCAAATATAAGCCATTTACTCAATTTCAAAGCACACATAAGATAGTGGTCAAGGCATGATGCAAAAACAATGTTATTAAGATACTTGAACTAAAGAATGAAACATTGTATACTAAGCTTGGAAAGATAAACTATATCATCCTTGAAACATTGAAAATCTACATCAGTTTTTATAATTTTTAAGCTTTCAAAAACAAAAAGAAAACAAATAGAAAGCATGTTTTTGATGTTTTAATTGGTTTTCCAATTTTGTAGTTTGTTTTGATATAAAAAAACATGTTTTTTGGTTGGATTTTGACCTGTTCTACTGTTTGTTTTTCGTTGTACAACCCCGATATTCGCCAGGCAAGGGGGCGCGGTTTGGGGAGACATTACGAAAGAAGTAATAAAGGAGGAAGGCCAAAGGGCCAGAGACCTCGCAGGAGGGGCGGGCGAGAAGTCTCTCTCTAAATGCTCTCTATCTGGCGAGCGAGAATGGACGGCGAGATAGAATCTCGCTGGCAGTTTGAGGAAGTTTTCTAGGGTCGACGAAGAGAGTGCGACGAAATGAAGAGCGTTCTACGAAATGTTCCGTGATCGACGAAGTGTATTCTATGTTCAACGAAGTTAAGAGGCGGTCTCGCTGAAGGCTCGCGAGACCGGGCCTCAGAGTTCGACGAACTAAATTCTATGATCGACGAATTATTTCATATGTTCGACGAACGGCTTGCTTCGATCCCAGCATCTCAGCGGTCGACGAACATCCCGTCTCAGTGCTCAACGAACGATTTAAAATTCTGCATTCGTCGAGCTCATCGGTGTTCAACGAAATGTGTTCTGTGCACGACGAAGTCAAGAGGCGGTCTCGCAGGAAGGCTCGCGAGACCAGAGATCGGCAGATACCGCCAAAGAGGGGCCAGCGAGGTCCTCGCAAGGCGATCTCCTAGGAGAGGCATCGCAAGCAGGACTTGCGGGAAGGCCCGCGAGAGCTTCGGCAGTAGTGTTCTCGCAGTTTCCTGCCCATAGGTTGATGGGGCCAAATTACCCTTTTACCCTTGGTGGTCTGCCTTTACCCTCTCCAAACAGCGGAGTTTGGCTGTTAGCAAACCCATTTGGGGTGCGGATAGTAAAATCAAAAGGCGGAATCCTGCTATTTGTAGGCCAGATCAGAAAACCTATAAATAAGACCTAAAGGGCACCTTTGGAGAGGTCTTCACTTCAGCTTCTCTCTCCTTAGGCTCTCCTTGGCTAGCATTTCTAGAGCTCTCCAAGGTGCCCGAGTCTCAACTTTGGCTTGGGAGGGGAAGCGCTCAACGATCTTTCGGGTTAGTGGAGGGACCTCCTCGCTGTGAATAAGGTCTTAGTCATTTTCCTAGTTTTCAGTCTACCTTCTCTGAGGGATCAGTAAGGGCTAGCTGCCCCTCATTTCGGTGAGGGCCCCGAGCATCACAAGAAGCCGAGAAATCGGTTTCAACATTTTGGTGCGGTGAGCGTGGAGCACGGCTGGTCCATGAAAATTCCAAGGAGGAGATGGCAGGAGACGAAGATGAGGCAAGGGGTTCAACGGATCACCCCAAGCGGTGACGCCAAGGATGTTCGCGGATTTCAGGAGGGAGGTGATCGACACCTTCGGGCTCACTTTCGCGGCACTGCGAAGTGAGTTTGCGACCCCAGCACCTCAGGCAACCCCTCCCCCAGCAGCGGTCTGCGAGAATGCTCCGGGGGGAAGGGCCGGAAAAGAAGTCGTCGGAGGGTCAGTGCATGACCTGGAGGGGCGAGTGCTGTTCGCCAGCCCGACGAGCTCTGTGCCGGCAAGCTCTATGCCGGCGAGCGCGACGCAGGTGAGCGCGCGCTCGGAGGATGCGGCGACTGTTGGGGTTGTTCAGGCAAATGCCGCTCTTGCGAGTGCGGTCCTCACGAGCCCAAGTCTGGCGAGGGAGCTTGGGGGCGTGTGGAGCGAGAAAGGGTGGCAGGAGGAGGAAGCCCATTCTACGAGTTGGTACTTTCTGCGCCCATCCCGGTAGGGTTCGGGGAGTGGGATAGGGTGTACTACAATGACAGGGATGACCCCGTCCAACAACTCCAGTCTTTTGAGGACTCGGTCTCTATCAGGCCGATGTCAGATGCTTTCAAGTGTCGGCTCTTCGCCGTCACCCTTAAAGAAAAGGCCAGGGACTGGTTCCATCAACTCCCTACAGGATCGATCTACGCCTTTGAAGATTTGCGCCGAAGTTTCTTGTTGCGATTCTTAACCTCAAAGAAGAGGAAGAAGGACGCCGAGTCTCTCTTCAAAGTGAAGCAGGAGCCGAAGGAGTCATTGGCTCGCTACGCAGACCGGTTCCAGGAGATGCCTGGGTTTGCACTCCAGCTCGCCTTCACGGTCGGGCTAAGGGAAAGTTTCTTCAAGATGGCTTTGAAGAGGAAAGCCCCCGTCTCCTACGAGGAGCTGATGGAGAGGGTGGCGGAGTAAATCGAGAGTGAGGAGGCCAACCCGGAACTCACCAAGAGGCTAGCAAAGCTCAGTGAGCCGAAGGTCAGACAGCAAGAGGTGAGGAGAAGGGAAGAGCCCAGGGCCCCGGAGGGGGAGTGGAGGCAGCATGGCGGAGGAATGCAAGGCCAGGGGAGGGGTAACTTCTATGGGGGTCAAGGAAGACCCCATCAGTTGGGATGGAGGCAGGGTCCGATGTCGATGCCTCCTCCACCCCAGGAAGCCATGGCAATCAGGCGAGGAAGGGGAGGAAGAGGAAGGAGAGAAGTGGCGAGAGAAGATGCAGGAGCAGGAAGGAGAAGAAGGAATAGGATGGCGGAGGTCGAGACGGGATAGGTGACACTGCCATACTGTGACTTCCATGATGAGGAAGGTCACGCGACGGCCACCTGCCCGGAGTTCCTGGAGAAAAAAAGGGCCCGAGTGCCCTCGCCGCGACAACAACAACCGGTGAGGATCGAGGAGGTCGAGCCTCGAGAGGAAGAGGAGGAAAAGTGCGAGGACCGGGCTGATTTGGGGACCCGAGGGGGAATCAGGGTGATCCATGGGGGGGGGGGGGGGGGGGGGGGGTAGAGATTGAGGCAACCCGGAAGGCGAGCCTCCATACTATCTATCATCGTAGCGTAGCTTTGACATCCCTAGCCCCGCCCCCGAAAGAGAAGATTTCCTTCACGCAGAAGGACATGTCGGGTTATGAGGACCCGTTCTGCGATGCGTTGGTCATTCAGACGGCGAACGAGAACTTCACAGTGTCCTGAATCCTGGTGGATAACAGAAGTTTGGTCAACGTTATTTTCAAGAAGGTGTTCGATGGAATGGAGGTGGAGGCGCGAAGGGTGTTGGCCTCGAACGGTCTGTTGTTTGGATTCTTTGGGGAGAGGAAGGAAGTAGAGGGAGGAGTAGGACTCCATGTGATTTTGGGAGGGCAGTCTAGGAACTGCCGCTTTGTCATAGTGGATGCCCCCAGCAGCTATAGCGCCATCTTCAGACGGCCGCTCATCTGCGCATTCCGCTGTGTCCCCTCCACATTCCACCAGTGCCTTAAGTTCAATGACGGAGGAGTCCAAGTCCGAATCAGAGGAGATCCGAAGGTCGCAAGGCAATGCTACGTGACAGCGGTCAACACCATCTCCTGGATGGCCGAGGCAGAAAAATGGGACCAGGAGATGGGTGAGCCGGCAGGACTTGGAGGAGGAGACCAGAAGGAGGAGATGGAGCAGAGGTCAGAGGAGCCGATGGAGGAGGAAGAGGTAGAGGGTCGAGCCCAGGAGGAAGGGGCGGAAGAGGTGATGGAGGTACAGGAAGAAGGATAGGAGCAAGGAGGATACTGGGGAGAACAATCTCGGCTGGAGGCCGTGGAGGAGGTCGTGGAGCTCAAAGTCACCACCCGAGCCGGAGTGGTGGAGAAAGTCAGGATCAGCGGGGAGCTCAGCCTGGAGGAGCAGAAGCAGATTCTCATCTGCGTTCAGGAGAATGTGGATGTCTTTGCTTGGAGCGCCGCGGAGATGCCAGGGATCAATGCAGATGTGTCTTGCTACCGCCTCAATCTCAACCCCGACACCCGCCCCATCCATCAAAAGAGGAGGGTCATAGCAGACAAGCGGGAGGGACCCATCCGAGAGGAGGTGGGTAAGCTCATACAGGCGGGGTTTGTATTAGAGATCCAGTATCCAGGCTGGGTCTCTAACGTGGTCATGGTGAAGAAGGGGGGAGGTAAGTGGAGAATGTGTATCGACTTTTCCTTGCATAATAAATCATGCCCCAAGGATTGCTACCCCTTGCCTAGAATCGACGCGCTGGTTGACTCAGCCGTCAGTTTCTCTATAATTTCTTTTTAGATGCTTTTTCAGGTTATCATCAGATTTCGCATGCACCCCCCCCCCCCCCCCCCCCCCCCCCCCCCCGACATCAAAGATGTCTCCTTCATCACGGGGGATGGGTGTTATTGTTATAAGATGATGCCCTTCGGGCTCAAGAATGCAGGTGCCACGTACCAAAGAATGATGGACAGGGTCTTCCGAGAACAGAAGTGGAGAAACTTGGAGGTCTACGTCGATGATCTCATAGTAAAAAGTCGGTACCTTGAATCCCACCTCCGAGACCTTGTTTGAGACCTTTAGGACCTTGCGAAAGTATAAGATGAAGCTCAACCCCCTGAAGTGTGTCTTTGGGGCAAGCCGAGGGAAATTCCTGGGTCACCTGCTTACCCCGACGGGGGTGGAGCCTAACCCGGATAAGGTCAAAGCGATAATGGAGCTGGGATCACCAAGAAACTCGAAGGAGGTTCAGAGCCTCACTGGAAAGCTGGCCGGACTCAGCAGGTTCCTCTCCAAGGAGGGAGACAAGTGTGCACCCTTTTTCAAGATGTTAAGGGGAAACAAAAAATTTGAATGGACCCCAGAGTGTGAGGGAGCCTTTCAGGCTTTGAAAGAGCAACTCACCCAAACCCCCCTACTCCAAGTGCCGACACTGGGAGAGGACCTATCCCAATACCTGGGAGTAGGATCTGAGGCAGTAAGTTCAGTATTGGTCCGGGAGGAGGGGAGAAAGAAATTCCCCATCTACTACGTCAGCCGAGTGCTGAGGAAGGCGGAGCTCCGGTACCCGATTCTGGAAAAGCTGGCCTTCGCGTTGGTAGTGGCAGCCTGGAGGCTCCGACCTTACTTTCAGGCACATTCAATCAAGGTAGTGACTGATCACCCACTTCGCAAAGTCATAGAAGGGGTGGAGCACTCGAGAAGGTTGGCGAAGTGGTCCGTGGAGCTGAGTGAGTTCGATGTTATGTTCATACCCAGGACGTCGATCAAGGCCCAAGCAGTGGAAGACTTCATGGATGACTACACAATCGAAGTGGGGGAGTATGAATCGCCCCCCCGGTGGCATGGAAGATGTTGGTGGATGGCGCCTCAGGGAAGCACTCCTATGGAGGGGGAATAATCCTGGTGAACCCCCAAGGGACAAAGATCGAACAAGCTTTGAACATCCACTTTTCGGTTACCAACAACCAAGCTGAGTACGAGGCGGTGATAGAGGGTCTGCGGTTGGCTCGGGAACTGGGAGTGCAGGATGTGGAGGTCTCGACGGACTCCATGGTGGTAGCGTGCCAAGTCAAGGGAGATTTTGAGGCAAAGGACCCGACCCTCCAGCGGTACTTGGAGAAGGTCAAGGGGGTCATCGGGCAATTCTGCACTTTCTCCATCAAACATGTGCCAAGGGAAGAGAGCACCCCCGCGGACCTCCTAGCTAGGTTCGGTCCCCAAGCAGGGGGGACGGTTTCAGAACTCTTCCGACCCACCATCGAGGAAGGAGAACTGATGGAGGTGGATCAGCGGGTCTCGTGGATGGATCCCTTCATCACCTTCATATCATCAGGGAAGTTCCTTGAAGAAGAAATAGACAGACGACACTTCAGGTCTAAGTCAGCTTATTATTCTTTGCATGCAGGAGGGCTGTATAGGAAGACACTATCGGTACTTCTGGCCCGTTGTGTTTCCGAGGAGGAGGTTCCGAGAGTCCTAGAAGAAATTCACTCCGGGGAGTGTGGAAGTCACTTCGGGAACCGAACTCTGGAGGGGAGGGTGTTGAGACAAGGCTACTTCTGGTCTACTCTCAGCAAAAATGCGACGGAGTTCGCAAGAAGATGTTCGAAGTGTCAGCTCTATGCGCCGCTCCAACTCCTCCCGGCCGAGAGGCTACGGACCATCATGGCCCCTTGGCCTTTTACTATATGGGGGTTGGACCTAGTTGGTCCTTTCCCACAAGCCAGTGGCCAGGGGAAGTTCTTGTTAGTTATGATCGATTACTACTCCAAATGGGTAGAAGTGAAGGCCCTAGCCAAGGTAACATCTCAAGTGGTAAAGAATTTTGTGTGGGGAGTGATAATTTGCAAGCATGGGCTCCCTTTGGCTATAGTGACAGACAATGGGCCGCAATTTGCTAGCGAAGAGTTTGTTAGCTTCTGCACCCAACTCGGCATCGACCTCAGGTTCGCATCGGTTCACCACCCAAGAAGCAACGGTCAGGTGGAGGCGGCAAACAAGGTAATCGTCAACCTACTAAAGAAGAAGGTGGAGAACCTCCGGGGGAACTGGGTGGAGCAGCTATCATCCATCCTTTGGGCCTTGAGGACTACCCCGAATACCGCCTCCGGGGAGACCCCGTTCAAACTTTCTCATGGATCCGAAGCCGTCCTCCCCATAGAGTTCGAAGTAAAGACCCACAGGGTGATCACTGCGGGTGATGGAGATGAAGAATGGATAGTGGCTAATGATGTGGAGCAGAGGCTGTCCTTGGATCTGGTAGAGGAACTTCGGGACCTGGCCACCATCAGGCAGGAGGAAATCAAGTGACGAATGGCCCGATATTTTGACAAGCACATCCGAATAAAACACTTTCAGAAAGGAGATCTGGTCCTGAAGAAGGTAGACGCGGCTGGAAGAGGAACCGCAGTGGGTAAGCTTAACCCCAACTTGGAGGGTCCATACATTGTAAGCGAAGTGCTCAAGTCGGGGGGGGGGGGGGGGGGGGGGGGGTATCACCTCCGGGATGTGGAAGGGGTACCTCTCGGCCGAGCCAGAAGTGGAGATGATCTGAAGCGATTCTACCCTTGAAAGTTTCTTACTATGTCGTTTGTTGAATATCTTACTTCTTTGTGTGATGGTTATAACTGCTGTGCGAGGATAACAAAGGTGATGAGTATTGGTGCTGGAATGCCCCAGATCGATTCCGCTCCCGGGCTCTCACTAGACGGGGGGTATAGGTTGATCTCTGGAGAGGCTGGCAAGGTGATAAGTATTGGTGCTGGAATGCCCCAGATCGATTCCGCTCCCGGGCTCTCACTAGACATGGGGGGTACAGGTTGATCTCTGGAGAGGCTGGCAAGGTGCTAAGTATTGGTTCTGGAATGCCCCAGATCGATTCCTCTCCCAGGCTCTCACTAGACGGGGGGGGGGGGGGGGGGGGGGTACAGGTTGATCTCTGGAGAGGCTGGCAAGGTGATAAGTATTGGTGCTAGAATTCCCCAGATCGAGTCCACTCACGGGCTCTCACTAGACGGGGGGTACAGGTTGATCTCTGGAGAGGCTGGCAAGGTGATAAGTATTGGTGCTGGAATGCCCCAGATCGATTCCACTCCCGGGATCTCACTAGATGGGGGGTACAGGTTGATCTCTGGAGAGGCTGGCAAGTTGATGAGTTTTTCATAAGGGCAG
This sequence comes from Dactylorhiza incarnata, assembly GCA_033032865.1. Taxonomy (NCBI): domain Eukaryota; kingdom Viridiplantae; phylum Streptophyta; class Magnoliopsida; order Asparagales; family Orchidaceae; genus Dactylorhiza; species Dactylorhiza incarnata. The sequence continues at coordinate 627,216 of JAWHQI010000033.1, forward strand.
GTTGGTAAGCCTCAGGTTGGCAAGTCTTCGGCGCTGACCAGGGCCTTCTCGCTCGGCGAGAAGAAAGATTTCGCATGATAGTATAGGGGTGGCGAGAACTATCCCTAAGCACTCCGAGGTACCTAGTACTCGGCGGAGAGGTCGCCGGCCCAATGTGGGAGCGAGCTCTCACCGGGAAGGAACATACCTTGCGAGACCTAGAGGAATGTGCGTACCTAAAGGGTTATAATCCTAAGGCAAATAGCGAAAGGACAGGGCAGCCAAAAAGGTCCTATACCTATCTATCCGATAGCATAATGTGCGAGAACGAACATCGCGAGAACAACCTTCGCGAAGATGAATATCGCGGTAAGCGAGAATGAGATATCAACATGAGAAAAACAATATAGCTGAAAGAGCGAACACAGTACAAGGCTAAAAAGAAAAAAAACATGCATATATGAATTTCACGGTTTGATTTACATGAAGCGACGATCTCGCCACCCAAAATGAAGCAAAAAACAAAGAGAAAAAATTACGAGTATCAGAGATCACTCGCGGACCCCTCCTCGTCATCGCTACTCTTCACTGGCGGGAGCGCAATGAAGAGGTCTGGGACGATGTCTTCTAGAGTGATGTTGGCCGCGTCGGCAGACAGGAGGCCAGCCGCCTTCATTGTCTTGAAAATGTAGCGAGCCGACTCGATGGAATCCTCGCGGATTTCCTCATCTCGCGCTCGCCGCTCTTCCTTCAGGCGGCGGGGGGAAGGGGGGACGACGACACGACACAGCTCGCGATTAAGAGCATTCAACCCGGCCACCTCTCCCTCTAGGCCTTGGATGCGAGCGTCAGCCCTTCCGGCAATTTCAGTATCCTGCGAGTACAAGATAAGGTAAGGAAGCAAAATGGTTGAAGGAGGAGAAGGTGGCGAGGTCTAGGTAACTCACCGCACCGTTCCCTGCGGCGAGCAGCTTCTCTTTCAGCTGCGCGTTCTCAGCGAGGAGCACTTGATAAGCCCTCGCGAGTTCCATATTCTGTCGCTCCAGTTGCAGGCATCGCCTTCCCGTCATGTGGGCGAGCTCAACAGAGCGCAACTGAGACCTCGCGCTCTCATAGGCGAGGGTCTTCGAGGTCTCGTCCTTATAGGCCCCGGCATCCTCGCGCCCATAGAGGACGAAGGAGAAGTCAAAGGCATGGCCGCTGACGGTCGACTTCTCCACCCAAGAGGGGAGGATAGTAGAGACGCCAGCTCTGTTGACCTCCAACTTCCAACACACCAGACGCTCGCCGGTCTCGTCCCTGCATCTCTGGTCGAGGCCAAAGTTCCAGTGGTTAATTGGAATAGGCGGGTCAGTGGTCCTTGCAGCCTCCTCGCTCTCCTCATCGACCTCCCTCTCTCCGGAGAAGATGGTGAGATCGATATCGCCAGGGTTAGCGTCAGAGTGCTCCTTTCCCTTAGAGGAGGCGAGCGAGCCCTGGCTCTTCTTACTTCTTTTCTTCGGCGGAGATTTTGGGGATGGGCTCCGGTTGCTGGAGGCCTCTGTCCTCTTGCGAGAAGACGGCGCAGCCGGGGTGATGGAGTGACGACAAGCCTCTGCCCCCATGGTCGCGAGAGCGAAGGTGGAGGCAGACTTCCGGTTGCTCGCATAGGGGAGGTTGAGGGGTAGATCTCGCTGGCCTGAAAAAGGGGGGGGGGGGGGGTCGACAGTTAGCGCGGAAAAGGATGGAATAATGAAATTTAATGGGCGAGATCATTACCTTCCCCGACGAGCACTGGGAGCAGCCAGTCGAGGTTGCAGCGAAGATGGAAAACCTCGAAATTCTTCTTGCAGAAGAACTGATATAGGGCGGCGGCGTGACCGCCGAGAGCAGGGGGGCGGTAGGTGGTCTCGCTGTGCTGGACGGGAGAGAAATGGATGTTGCCAAAGTTCCCTTTGATGATGAGAAACTTCTGAGCCCAGTAGTGGGCCTTGTTGACGGTCTCGATGACCTTGGGACCCGAGCCCACAAAGTAGGCGGTCCCATCTTTATATGCGCGGAAGGAGAACAGCTTCCGAAAAACCGGAAGGCTGAACTCGATGTGCTCCTCGCGCATATAGTAGGCAAACGCTATGATTACCGCCATGGCGTTCGGGGTAAGCTGGCCCGGGACGACGCCAAAGTGTTTGAACACCTGGCAAGTAAAGCAAAGCGAGATTAGCATGTTGTGAGCGTGATTTAATCCGGCAAGATGTAGAAGCAGGCGAGAAGGATGGGTACCTGGCGCATTTCTGGCCATATGGGGAGGCGCAAGCCAACCGCGAAGTGAGCGGTGGGGACGGCTAACTCTTCGGTGAAAAGGGCGTTGATCGCCTCATCCTCGCTAGGACGGCGCGCTGTGAAATCAGGGGGAACGTATTTGGCGAGCGAGGTCAAATACTCCTGCTCGGTCAGATTACACTTCACAAACTCATTATCGGCGAAAGCTTTAGCCCACTTCCGCCGACCGTCCGACTCCGCAACGTCACCCACCATCTTGAGGTCCTGCAAGAAAGAGAATAGCACGAGAAAGGGAGAGGGGCGAGAGCTCCGGAGTAGTGGAAGAAGAAGGTTGACGATAAATGCGGTAGTTGACACAGGAATGACAGCCTATTTATAGCAAAAGTAAAAGGGTGGGAAGAAGACCAAGCGCCGCTGAGTGCGGTTAGCCAAAACATCACATCAGGATCGCGCGTGAGAACGCGAGCAGTCTTCAAAATTAATGCGCGGGCAAGAATTCCCTGTGAAGTTAGCATAAGAAAATTCTTTGCGAGGGCAGCGTGAGCAAACAGAATGGCGAAGGGAAGCCATCGCGAGACAATTTTTGCGAGAGCAGATCGGCTCGTTGCGAGAATAGCATAACAAGGGAAGGACGCGGATATGTAAATCGCGAGCGAGAACTAATAGATTGCTACCAATAATTACTACTATGCGAGAACTCACAAATATAAGTTGCAAATAATTACGAGATTGTCCAACGCAGCGGCAAGCATTAACAAATAATAAGAGTTCGCAGAAATATAGAAGTCAGCGAGAATCGTGGGGAAACCATTTCCATCTACCGCCTCCATGCGACCTAGACTGTGGTGGTACCCTGGAATTATAGTAATCCTGGGCCGCACGGCCCTCCCGGTCCATGATGTAGGCGTAATCCCTCATCCTCGCAATATGCACCTCCGTCGTCGTAACGGTCTCGTCGTGATCAAGTTGTCTCGCGGCCCAGAGCCTCGCATACTCCTCCATCAGGACAGCATGCCTATCCTCAGCGGCCTCTATATCCCGTCTCGCTTGAAGGCTGAGGTCTAGTAGCATCCGACCATGTTTCTAAAGCAACTCTGCGGTTCGCCGCTTCATCGTCTCAGGATCTCGCGGATCCCCCAAGAAGTCTTCCACTTGGTCGGGGAGCGGGGACACCTCCTCATCCCCAAACTCAAAATCGGTGGGCGGATTCTCAGAATTCTCTACAAAATATCACAGAAAAGGTTAGATAACCCGTTTAAGTTCGTGTATGGCAGGGGTACGCCGGAATGCTTACATGGAGGGGGGCGAGAACTCTCAGGGCGGCCCTGGAAGACGTTGCCGTAGTGGGGGTAGAGGGATTTTCCTAAGCCAGGAGGGTAGGCCGCGCTGTTGGTCGGCGGAATCTTTGGCGGTCGAAAGCCGCCAGAGTCCTCGCTCCTCATAAGAGTGAAACCTGGCATATCCACGGTTCTGTCAGGAAGGGGCGGAGAAGGAGGCCGCAAATCCTGGCGAGCCGGGGTCTTCTGGGGCGAGACTGTAAGAAGCAGGAAATAAGGAGCCGATGGTCAACAGAAGAAGTCAATATGCGAGATTAAGGGCATACCCGCGACATTCTTGCCAGCGAGATCCGTGTCCGCTGGCGGACTTTTACGAGATCCACCTTCAAGCTCGCCAGCGTCCTTATTCGGCAAAATCTCCTGCAAGTAAGAAGGAATCATAGAGGCTAATTTATTGGCTTGGTTGAAGAGATGGTCCAAACCTTCTCAGAGGAACGATTATCGGGGGAAGAGTCCAACAGTATGGAGTCGTCCCCAGTTAGGCGAACCGCTTTCGCCTTTTTTGCCTTCGACGCCTGAGCGGGAGGCGGCCGGTTCATCCAAGCAGGGACCCTTATCGCGGAGGGTAATCCGCCAGCCCTGGCAGCCTTTAGGCGAGACCCAACCTCTTTGGAAGGCGGCATCTCCCAACAGCTGCAGTAAGAAAAAAAAGGGAAAAAGAGAGAAGGATGGTGCGCTTCACTGAGGCCCGTGATGATATTTATAGCCCCCAGGGTGGGACCTACCAAAGAATCCTGACAGATCATCAAGAGGCTGGCGAATACCAAGGGTTGGATGTTTCTTCGCGAGCTTGGGTAGCCTCACGAATAGCGGGGATTATGTACAACCCCGATATTCGCCAGGCAAGGGGGCGCGGTTTGGGGAGACATTACGAAAGAAGTAATAAAGGAGGAAGGACAAAGGGCCAGAGACCTCGCAGGAGAGGCGGGCGAGAAGTCTCTCTCTAAATGCTCTCTATCTGGCGAGCGAGAATAGACGGCGAGATAGAATCTCGCAGACTGTTTGAGGAAGTTTTCTAGGGTCGATGAAGAGAGTGCGACGAAATGAAGAGCGTTCTACGAAATGTTCCGTGATCGACGAAGTGTATTCTATGTTCAACGAAGTTAAGAGGCGGTCTCGCTGAAGGCTCGCGAGACCGGGCCTCAGCGTTCGACGAACTCAATTCTATGATCGACGAATTGTTTCCTGCATTCGACAAACGGCTTGCTTAGATCCCAGCATCTCAGCGGTCGACGAACATCCAGTCTCAGCGCTCAACGAACGGTTTAACATTCTGCATTCGTCGAGCTCGTCGGTGTTCAACGAAATGTGTTCTGTGCACGACGAAGTCAAGAGGCGGTCTCGCAAGAAGGCTCGCGAGACCAGACCTCGGCAGATACCGCCAAAGGGGGCCAGCGAGGTCCTCGCAGGGCGATCGCCTAGGAGAGGCATCGCGAGAAGGCCCACGAGAGCTTCGGCAGTAGTGTTCTCGCAGTTTCTTGCCCATAGGTTGATGGGGCCAAATTACCCTTTTACCCTTGGTGGTCTGCCTTTAGCCTCTCCAAACAGCGGAGTTTGGCTGTTAGCAAACCCATTTGGGGTGCGGATAGTAAAATCAAAAGGCGGAATCCCGCTATTTGTAGTCCAGATCAGAAAACCTATAAATAAGACCTAAAGGGCACCTTTGGAGAGGACTTCACTTCAACTTCTCTCTCCTCAGGCTCTCCTTGGCTAGCATTTCCAGAGCTCTCCAGGGTGCTCGAGTCTCAGCTTTGGCTTGGGAGGGGAAGCGCTCAACGATCTTCTGGGTTAGTGGAGGGACCTCCTCGCTGTGACTAAGGTCTTAGTCATTTTCCTAGTTTTCAGTCTACCTCCTCTGAGGGATCAGTAAGGGCTAGCTTCCCCTCATTTCGGTGAGGTCCCCGAGCTTCACAAGAGGCAGAGAAATCGGTTTAAACATGTGTTTTTGAAATTTTAAAAGAAAATAGCAAAAACTGAAGGATAAGAATGAAAAAGAGACTGGAAATACAGAAGTATCCACTACCGCCAGCGGTAACCAGCTATCGCCGGGCGGTAGTGACAGTGCGACAAATTTTGGGAAAACGTGAAATTTTTCAGAATTTTTCTTTTGAATATATTTGTGCAGATTTGTGACAATGTAGTTCAGCAAAGAAATCAGACATATGTATTCATTAATAATGTGGATTTTGCAAGTTCAAGCTAGAATGTCCAAAACCACTAATTCTAGTCTAAGTAGATGAAATCGTAAATCAGGTAGAGGCTTGGTAAAGATGTCCGCAAGTTGCGATTCAGTTCCTATGAAGTTTACATGAACGTGTTCCTTTTTGATGTGATCCCTAATGAAGTGGTGTCTTACGTCAATATGTTTAGATCGTGAGTGATGAACGGGGTTGTTAGTTAAGTCAATAGCACTCTTGTTGTCACACTTAAGTTCAATATTAGTTAAATGAACACCAAATTCTTCTAAGGTTTGTGTCATCCATAGTGCTTGGGCGCAACAACTTCCTAGTGCAATGTATTCTGCCTCGGTGGTGGAGAGGGCAACAAAATTTTGTTTTCTACTTGACCATGCAACTAGAGAAGGACTTAAGAAGTGACATGTACCACTAGTGCTTTTCCTATATAATGAACAACCCGCATAATCAGAATCAGAATATCCATGCAAGAGAAATGAATCATTATTTGGATACCAAAGTCCTAATTTTGATGTGCCTATTAGATATCGAAAAATTCGCTTCACCACTTTTAAATGAGATTCTTTTGGATTTGCTTGAAATCTAGCGCATAAGCATACGACAAACATGATATTGGGTCTAGATGCACTTAGGTATAACAGGGATCCAATCATTCCTCTATATAAAGTTTGGTCAATTGAAATTCCGGTTTCATCTTTTCCTAATTTTAGTGAAGCGCTCATTGGAGTACTAGCTTGTTTTAAATTTTCAAAGCCAAAACGTTGTAGCATATCATGGACATATTTAGATTGACATATAAAAATTCCATCATTTCGTTGGGTTATTTGAAAACCTAAAAAGTATGTTAGTTCACCCACTAGACTCATTTCAAATTCATTTTGCATCACTAAAATAACTTCCTTACACAATTCTCCAAAAATAATATCGTCAACGTATATTTGTAAAATAATCAAATCATTATCACAGTGCATAATGAAGAGCGTGTTATCGGCACTACCCATTTTATAACCGTGCTTTAATAAAAAAGATGTTAAGCGTTCATACCAAGCACGAGGCGCTTGTTTTAGACCATAAAGCGCTTTTTCTAATCTATATACATGATTTGGAAAATTTTCATCAATAAATCCGGGGGGTTGTTCTACATAGACTTCTTCTTTTATTATCTCATTTAAGAAGGCACTTTTGACATCCATTTGAAATAATTTAAACTTCTTATACCTCGCAAAAGCTAGAAAAGTTCTAATCGATTCAAGGCGAGCAACGGGTGCAAATGTTTCATCGAAATATACCCCTTCGATTTGAGAATAGCCTTGTGCCACTAATCTAGCTTTGTTCCTAGTTATTCTAGACTCTCCATCTAATTTATTTTTAAATATCCATTTGACACCGATAACGGGGTGATTAGATGGTCTTTCAACTAGTTTCCAAACTTTATTGCGTTCAAATTGATTTAATTCGTCATTCATAGCAATAAACCAAAACTCATCATTCAAAGCGGTGGACACATTTTTCGGTTCTATTTCTGAAACAAAGCATAAATTTGAAAAAAATTCAGTAAAAGAAGAACGTGTAGTTACCCCTCTTGATGGTTCTCCCATGATAAGCTCCCTTGGATGATCCCTTGTAAATCGAAGCACACTTGGAGGCACGAACTCCTCTTGCACAATATCTACTCCTTTTTCTTCTCCAAGTGGTGTTGGGTTTTCTATACCCCTTCATAAGCGATGGCATATCGAATATGCGCAGCGGAAATGAACAAGAACAACCCAAAAGAGATCAACCGATCTTGCGGTTTTCATGATTCAAGAGAATAAGCAAAGTCAATACTCAACCAAGGTGCTCCAAGATGAAATCAGAAATCTACCTTTGAGTTCTTCAAGGATCAAAATAGATCGATCCCTCTACAGAAGTCCACACAAGCGATGAAGAACCCTAGCTTCTTGTCGCACAAGAACTAGGTCGGAGAAGGATGCTCTCAACGTCCCCACGGACTGCTAGATCCGATCCAGCGGAGGCGGCGACTGACGGCGGCGACAAGCGGCGGCGGAAGGACGATCGGCGGATGGAAGAACGTGCCCTCGCGCGGAACGGTTCCGATCGGCAGTTCTCGTCTTAGCGGAAAGATCGAAGTCTAAAAACCATGTCACTCAAAGACCTAATCGCATGCCTTTATATACGCAAGGTATAGGAAAGGCTATCCGCAGACCAAAAGAAAATCCGTCCAGATTTACATTCGCCGAATTCGACTAATCACTATAACCGAATTCAGCGAAACCATTTCGACGAATTCGACTATATATAAATTCGGTTATTCACTATAACCGAATTCGGCGAAACCATTTCAACGAATTCGACTATATATATATAAATTCGGCGAAACCCTTTAGCCGAATTTGCCATTAGCCGAATTCGTCTAAACCCTTTAGCCGAATTCGGTTAATGCCTTTAGCCGAATTATCTAGTGTAAATCCGTTCGTTTGAACACTTTAAACGATTTCCCTTTTGAGACATTCTCAACTTGATTCCAAGCAATCACAGGATTGGTCCTTCACTCATATCCAATATGACTAAGGCCAACACAATCGTTTCTCCAATTTCTCCAAACGCTTTTATGTGCGACCCTATAGGCTCATATTGCGTTGGCAGCAAGACTAACTATTGATTGCTTTGAGATCACCTCAGAAACTCCAACAAGTGGATCATCATCATCATGCTCCAATGGTGAAAGAGGTTCATCTTCATTTCCTGCACAAGTAGAATCTACACAAGGCACAAGTTCATCAAACTTCACATGAATAGACTCTTCCACCTTTTTAGATTTTTTATTATACACTATATATGCTTTGCGAGTGGAAGAATAACCAAGAAAGATACCTTCATCACACTTTTCATCAAATTTAGCTAATGCATCCTTGGTGTTTAGAATAAAACATTTACACCCAAAGACATGAAAATAGGACACATTAGGTTTCCTTTGAAAGTACAATTCATAAGGAGTTAATTTCAAAACAGGGCGAAGCATAACACGATTTATAACATAACATGCTGTATTTACGGCTTTGGCCCAAAAATATCTGGGCAATCCATACTCGGATAGCATAGTGCGTGCAAGTTCTTGAAGAGTTCTATTTTTCCTCTCCACCACACCATTTTGTTGGGGGGTGCGTGGAGCAGAAAATTCATGCTTAATACCAAGATTATTACAGAAAGTAGTGAAACTATCGTTTTCAAATTCCCCTCCATGATCCGATCATATACACTTGATTTTTAAATCTAATTCATTTTGAATGCGATTGCAAAGATTTGAAAAATTCAAAAAACGCATCGGATTTTGAGGTAAGAAATAAGGTCCAAGTAAATCTAGAAAAATCATCAATTAAAACAAAAGTGTACTTCTTACCACCAAGACTACATGAGCTAATGGGTCTAAAAAGATCCATGTGAATTAATTGTAAGGGTCTTGAGGTGAATATTTCATTTTTACTCTTAAACGATGTTTTTGAGAATTTTCTTTTTTGGCATGGCGAGCATAAAGAAGACAGATTTCCATTTAGCATAGGCAAACCTTTAATAAGTTTATTCTTTGACAGTTTTAAGATTAACTTAGTGCTTGAGTGTCCGAGGCGCCTATGCCATAATTCAAGTTCTTCATTTTTTGATATAAGACATTTGAGTGATGCACGAGATAGATCATGAAAGGCAATTAGATACACATTGTGAATTCGTGGTGCAGTGAGTACAATACTATTGGTTTTTGGATCTATAATCTTGCATAAATCTGTAGAAGACTCAAATAAAACATTTAGACCTTTATCGCAGAGTTGACTAGTAGAAATCAAGTTATGTTTCAAACCTTCTACATATAAAACATTAGTAAGAGAGAAAGAATTGTTACCAACAGTACCGGTGCCTAATATCCTTCCTTTTCCATTGTCCCCAAATGTCACCATTCCTCCTTTCTTCTTGGTGAGGCAAAGGAATTTTGCTTTATAGCCCGTCAAGTGTTTGGAGCACCCTGAGTCCAAGTACCACATGTCTTCCTTTTCCTTAGCCTGCCAACATACCTAACAAGAAGATGAGAGTAAAGATCCGGATACCCAAGTGGTTCCTCCCATAGAATAGGTGGAAACCTTAGGCACCCAGATTTTCTTGACCGTACATCGACTCTTCTTCCTGCAAGAGTCCAAAGTATGTCCGAAGTGATGGCACTTGGCACATAACACCAAAGGGGTTGAGACCATTTTCAGTTTTTGTTGTGGACTCTTGCTGGAGGACGCGGAATCAGCAGAATAAATTTCAGATTTGTGGTTATTCGAAGAATTATGAGTTTTGTTACTACCGCCAGCATTAGAAGTTACCGTCGGGCGGTAGTTAGCAGAGTCAAAACCTAGCCCAGTTTTTGCACTACCATGCCTTTGGTTGGCCAAAATCATATCAAGACTTTTCTGGCCAACACCGAATTTTTCTATGGCTAAGTTAAGGTCATAGACTTTAGCTTTTAATGCAAAATTTTCACTAACTAGATTTCCGCATCTATTTGCAAAAATTTTCTTTTCATTTTCAACATTAGAAAGGGAGAGTTTCAAATTTCGTTCTAAGTCTCTCTTTTTTTCGAGAGTGATTCGATATTGGAGAGAGCATTAGACAGATCAGTTTCAAGTTTGCTAGTCCTTGCCAAGAGATCATCATTCTTTTGGAAAGACTCCGTCTCCTTTCCCAAGGCAAAAACTTCCTTAATTTTTTATTTTGTTTCAAAAGAATTTTATTTTCAGTTTTAAGTAGATCAAGATCTTGTAAATTTCTGCCAAAAGATTTGCAAGTTCTTAAGTATTCAGAATAATGATCATCATAGTTAGAGGGGATTACCTCAGTGTCGCATTGGACACTGCACTCATCGTTGGTTGATTCATTGCTTTTCCCCATAAGGCACAATTTGCCTCATCATCATCGCTTGAGCTTGAAATACTTGAGCACCCGGAGGAAGAGTCATCCCATGTTGCAGCCTTTAAGACCTTCTTCTTCTCCTTTCCTTTAACCCGTTTTTCTTTTTGCTCCTTCAGGAATTTTGGGAATTGACTTCTAATATGCCCGGTCTTCCTATAGTGAAAGCACTCGGGAGGTGGACGCTCTTCGTCTTCGTCGCTAGAATTCTCCTTTTTCTCTCTTTTGGATGAGGAGCCCTTTCGGAAAAATTTCCGGAAGGTGTTCCTCCTTTCCGGGTTCTTCATGAACTTAGTGAAGTTTTTCACAAAGAGACTTTCCTCGTCATCTTCCTCGTCGTCATCTTCTTTTCTTGACTTCAGTGCCAAGGCTTTCTTCTTTGGTTCCTTGTTGTACTCCTCTTCTTGAATCTTGAGTTCTACCTCATGGGTTTTAAGGTTCCCAATGAGGCTCTCAATTTGGAGCTGTCTAAGATCATGCGATTCGGAAATTGCCGTCACCTTTGGATTGAACTTTGGTGGGAGTGATCGAAGAAGCTTTCTCACTAAGTCGTCGTTTGAAAATGTTTTTCCAAGAATTTTTGAGGCATTAACGATCTTGGTGAATTGAGTGTGCATGGCGTCGACGTCCTCATTTGGATCCATCCTGAACCTCTCAAATTCAGATTCTAGTTGGAATAGTTTTGAATCGTTGACCTGCGAGGTACCTTCATGCGTTATTTCTAATAAATTCCAAATATCATAAATTGTTTCACATGCACTTACTCTATTAAATTCAGTCCTATCAAGAGCACAGAACATAGCATTCATCGCTTTCGCATTATTCTTACACCTAGTCTTATCTCCATCGTCCCATTTATCCCTGGGTTTTTCCATGGTTACTTCTCCAACAATGTATGTAGGAGAAGTGTATGGAGTTTCAATACATGCCCATACATCTAGATCTAAGTTTATCAAAAAACATCGCATACGCGTTCTCCAGTAATTATAATCAGTTCCAGTAAACAACGGAGGTCTACTTATTCCCTGCCCCTCATGGAAAGCGATATCACAGAGCGCCATTATTCCTGGTTGTTAGACCGAATTGAAATAACCTAGCTATGATACCACTTGTTGGATCTGTAGGCGCCCTTAGAGGGGGGGGGGGTGAATAAGTGTTTTAAACTTTTTATAGATATTAAAGAAAATAATTCTCAGACACTACCGCCAGCGGTAGTGTTTACGCTTGGCGTTAGGCAACAGTGAGAATACTTTTACGTTTGAACAATGAAAATCACAGAGTACGACTCAGAGATGAAACAATAAACATATTTTCATTAATCATTAACTGAAAGTAAATACGATTACAAAACTTTTCCCAATAACGCTTGGAAAGAGGCAACCAATGAAAACTCTTTTGGTTTTCTATACCGACCCTTCTCCCAAGAACCGGTTGGCTTTAGCCTACCTAGACATGGCCTCATGCCGCTCTATCCCTTCCCTCACCGAAAAGGCCTCAAGCACTCCTTAGATCTACAGCCTAGACCTAGTTGCCAACACGAGGCGAATTTCCCCTAGTCCCCGCAAGGCCCTAGTCGACGTGTGGCGAATTTCTCTACCAAACAAAAGTTAAAAAGATTACAATTTGAAAAGTAAAACAAGACAAGAACTAAGACTCCCTCAATAAGAAGAACTTGATGTAGATGAAGATGCAATCGTATCGGTCTTCAAGTTCTTTTGCATTCACGAAACGTTGATGGAGTTCTTTTTGGATGCTTCTGAAGGTTCACTCGAGTGCTCTGAAAGTAAGGCTCCAATAACTTCTGTAACAGCAAAACCTAATCAAGGAAGCACCGCTCTTTAATTAGATGCGACATCTACCGCTTGCGCAAGTACCACCGCCCCGCGATAGTGACACGACGCACACACAGATCGTGGCAGTTAAGTCAACATCTGAGCGCAAACGGTTGTGACAGCCTAGCGCACCGCGATAACACTATCGCGTGATTTCCTTCCTTCAGCCAATATCTCTTTCCATATTTGCCCCTCAATCAACTGCAGACGGGATGTTTCTAAAAGCCACCACCGAGAGTTAGACCTAACGCGCCGCGATAATACTTGCCAAACATAGCGACCCATCGACATTCCTTTTTCTCCACTTTCCTTTCTGTCAATAGTTTCCATATATGCTAACGCCATCGTCAGTGTTAACGCTCCGCGGTAGGTCATTTCGTCGGGCACATCTTCATCGAACTGACCTCAGCTTTCGTTGATCTCAATCTGGTTCGTCGAACGACAACTTATTTTCTCCGATCTCAATCTGATTCGTCGAACGGAACTAGCGCCAACGGTAGTATTACCTCTCCGCGGTATGCATTCATTTCATCGAGTGTCGCGGTAGAGCATGCAGATTGTCGAACGGAGCATCGAGTTCGTCGAACCCAGTTCGTCGAACGGACACTAGCGCGCTGCGGTAACGCTGACGCCCCGCGGTAGTGCATACATTTTGTCGAACGCCAGCTTGCCTCTCAGCATTTCCCTTCTCAGCGGTTCATTAATGCTAGAGCCAGCGGTAGAGTTAACGCGGCATGGTAGAGCATTCAGATCTTCTCAGCGGTTTCCCTTCTCAGCGGTTTCGTCTCAGCGGTTCGTTGGTGCTAGCGCCAACGGTAGAGTTAACGCGGCGCGGTAGCAACAAAACACAGCACCATGGAGATTTGAAAGCACAGAATCCTTCATACTATAAACACAAAACAACTATGATCAAATACAATATGATTTGTTATTGTCAAACTAAGAGATGCGGAAAGCATGTTCCAATAGGTGCGGCTTCCCGTTTTGGGGGGCACAGTCTCTGAGAGGCACGCCCTCCCTCTTACGAGCACGCCCCTCCAGCGGCGCCCATCCGCCCTCTCGACTTTCGGCCGCAATGCAAGTCAAGCACCTCTGCGTTAACCGCACGCTGAGAATGCTTCCGCGTTCATTGCATGCTCTGAAAGCTTTCGCATTCACCGCAGGCTCAGAATGCTTCCGCGTTCATCGCACGCTCAAAACACCTTCACATTCCCGACGCGCTCGATAATTAACCTTTCTTTAATTTCCTAGATTACAGGTCTCATTCATTATGCTCAACGCCATCAACAAAGCTGGACTAATTGCCCAGGGGGGGGCAAGATGGGAATATCCAAAAAAATTGCGATCCGTGTGCTCCAAATCGGCGAACGTGATTCGCCTGTCAGGTGGTTATGGTGGTTACAACGACAAAATTACCGGGCTACCCCTGCCCAAGGATATAAAAGGTACCCAGGGCCTTTATTTCAAAAGACCTTTTGTCTTCTACCCCCGCGAGAACTCCGTTGAAGATTCCTCTGAGTTCTCCTTCGGCGCTCGAAGATCTTCTTCAAGTCTTCGAAGATCTCCTTCAGATCTTCGAAGATCTCCTTCAAGTACTCGAAGATCTCCTTCAAGCATTCGAAGATCTCCTTCGAGCCTTAGAAGATCTCCTTTGCTTTCGAAGAAATTCTTCCTAAGTGACTTGGAGATCCTCCGAGGAACGAAAGGCTACTAGAGCATATCACTTTAATTCCCGTAGGAAATATTCTTAGTTTCCTGAGAGGTGACCTTTCACCCTCGGAAACTCTCTTTATTACCTCTGTAATGAGCTGCAGTCTGTCGCCCTCGAGTTCTCAGTTTTACTTGTAACAAACCGACGTATAGTGGAATTTGGCTGACACAGCTCCGACCGCTTGTTGTTTTACCCATTCTATATTTTCCATGATTAAAATGTCTTCGTGTCGTCCACTAGTTCTCTCATTGATTGTTTGCACATCCGGCTCACTCTCGAGCTAAGGTGGTTCGATTCGACCGGTCTACTGATGAGTCCCATATATATATATATATATTAATGGGCTCATCTGGGCTGAATATTTAGTCAAAGCACTACACTTTAGACATGATTTCGTTCATATTTGATAGCCATCTATCATTCCACGCTAAGTGCACTTCTAGGCCCATTTTTGTGCGCAATTGCGCACTGTTTTGTTTGGGGCAAGCACACTGTGCTCCCCATCGTATTTCAATTTTCATGTTGGAGCTGGAACGGTGTTCCCAGCTGTGTTGTGGCTGATGCAGGTGGACGGTTCATCCAGTTCTATCCAGAATTCATGACTGCGCATATCGCACGGTCGTGTGTTTTCCTTGACTCACGGTCACAGGTGATGGTGCGTTCTCTTCTGGGGTGGAATACGATGTTATGTCGTTGATCGTGCGTCTCTACGCACGGGCAGTGACTATGCATGAAGGAATCGCACGATCAACCTGTTTAGCCTTATTTTTAGCTTTTTTGAATTTACCCGTGCGTTTTGACGCACGGGCGGATTTGCCTGTGCGTGAGTAAATCACACGGGCGCTCCAGGTCGTCTTCCTGTGCTGTTCTTTATTATTAATATCGCACGGTCTACGCACGGTCGTGCGTTCGACCGTGCATGACCATTTTTTGACTATTTTTCTATAAAAGCGCAGATTTCAACCATAATGAACCGACCTTCTTTCTCACGCTCAGAGCTCTAGTTCTGCGCTATTTTCGCTGCTCCATCACCGCCCACCTTCGAGAGGATCTCCGGCCGCCTTTCTCTTGCAAATCTCAAGACGGAGCATCCTCTAGGCCTCCTCCATTGTTCATGCACCTCCAAAGCTCCATTGTGAGGGATTCAGTGCTGCACTTGTGAAGTTCTCCAGTGAGATCGTGGCCAAAGAAGATTGACGGAGAAGACGGGTATAATAGAAGAAGGTGACAGCTCTTCCGGACCCCGGACGACAGTTGGAGCCCGAGCCCGGACAAGGATTGACAACCTTAGATTCCGGTCGTGAACCTCCGATGAGTCTCCGTGCTTTGGTTGTAATCTCAACCTCCTTTACATTGTAGTGTGTTATTCCTTAATTATTTGGGTGTATGAACAATGTTTGCTAAACCTTGTTATGATATTTATTTCATGTCTATGTGAAATTGATATGTGTGGTTTATGCAAGTGAGGAGCGCCCCATTCCATCCTCCATCCCACCATCATGTTCGTGTGCCACACTAGCAATTGCTAGTGGCGTGCTTGTCGACTAGGTGCTTGCGACCCTCATTCCGCAAGACTACTCGTCCATCCGCCAAGCTAAGCGGTGCTAACGGCCCGTGTAATCCATCCACCCTTTCGAAGCAGCGCGCTCAAGGCCTGCACAGTTCGATTCTGCTTGCCTACTCATCCATCTGCCCTTGCGAAGTAGTGCGTTCAAGGCCTACCTAGTCTCCATCCCGCCAAGCGTAGCATTGCATAGCGGGATTGTATAGGAGTAGTTGTAGTATTTTATTTTATTTTCCACAAACCAAATCCCAAGCGTCCGCAACCCATCCGCCCTAAAGGACTTCAATCTCAAGTCCTTCCTCAATAGTTAACTCCATCTTACTATGTTCCTTCGAGATCGATACTTGGGGATTCACTACCACATTTTATATTACTTGAACGATCGGTACACTGCCGTTTCGTGCCGCAGTCTAGCTACCGCATATAGCGGTGTGTGAGATTTGCGCATCAAGTTTTTGGCGCCGTTGCCGGGGAGCACGGTCGTGTCAGTTTGATGTAGAGGGAGACAAGAGATAGTAGTTCTTCCTGTGTTTATTGCCATTTTTTTATTTTGTTTGCTTTTTAATTTTATATTGTTTGTTATTATTTCTTTCTCTCCTATTTTAAAGTTTTAGGCAAGTTTAATCCAAGGAGTTTTATTAGTTTGTGTAAATTTCCTTGCAAAGAATTTCAGTTTCGTTATATCTGCTTTAATTATTGAAAATGTCATCATGGGATATTTCCACTTGCACTTACGACAAGATGGTTTATTATATATACCAAATGAAAGAGTTAAATGCTAGGCTGTGTAGGAACGTTGTTTGCTTGTTGTGTCGAGGAGAGGGTCATGAATTGAGGGACTGTCCTAGTCTCTGCAATCCTAACCGTTGCTCCTTCACTCATGACAACATTGTCCCTATCACTCATTCTTTACCCATGGAGGCAATCGTTCCCTCTACCCCCGATCTTGTTTCGTGCATGGACTCCTCACTCCCTGTGTATGGATTCACTCTAGTGATGACGATCACTCATCTGTTGGCCAACAAGAAGAGGAATGGGAGCTCCTAGATGCACCTGAGTGGGATGAGGAAAGTATTCTTTCCACCGGGGAGGCTTTAGCGGATCTTTTTGCGGAGGAACCAAATCTTTTTGTTCCTCCAGTTTCTTTGCAAGATTTTTCTACACACATTTTTTATGATCCTGTCGAAGTAATTGAGCAGGGTGATGATTCTGAGCCTGAGGCTGCTCCCCGGTGGGATGATGAGGGTACTCTTTCTGATGAGGAGGTTTGCAGTTCCTCATGGGACGAGGAGGTCCAACTCACCACCGAGGCACTTGAGTTCACTGGCCCCCCATGCTATGATACTTGCGATGATGATAGTGATCTATCCTTGGAATTTGCCGGGAGTGAAACCGGGACCACTCCCCCGATTTTTGATTATTTAAGTCATTCCTCTCTTTTATTTCTTGAACCCCCTTCTTCATCTGAACCTGTGCAGGTTGAATCTTCACAGGTACTTCTGGAGGACTTGGAGCATTTTGCTCAAGTCAATGAGGAGCGTAACCTCATATGTGAGTAGGTTGACACCTCCTCCATAGTGGAAACCCCACTCATTACCTTTTCCTCTTGCCACCTCCACAAAGATGACACCTTGCTGGGTAAGGATTTAGTTTGTGGTGAGATGAGTGAGGACTAACTCTCCTCCTCTTCTTAGTTTTTATTCCCTCTACCTATGACGAGCAGGTATTATTTATATTCGGGTAGAGGCGTGACTGTTCTATCGCCGTATCGGTACCCGCTACCGACACGCATATTAGAACAGTTACCTGTGCATTTTTCTTTTTCATAGACCCATTAGCTAGAACTATTTTAAATTTGAATAAGTCGTGCTGGGATGACAATAACCCCAGTAGTTATCTTACCTTTTCCTGCATTTTTATTTTTTCATCTAGCTTAGTTTAGTTAGTTGTATTTCATTTTGCTTTGTACATTTTCTTTTGTTTTTGCGGAGCTCACCCCTGCAGGTCCTTCTTCTAGCTGCGGATGCTACAACTTTTTCTTGGTTTACACGCCAAACTTCTGGTATGCTCACTTCTGAGCATTGGGTACTCTCTTTCCCTAGACTTCAATTTGAATTTCATGGTTTTATCTTATGTTTGATTGCTTAGATTATGTCTGGGGGAGAGCTGCTTTTTGTTAGCCATTGTGCACGCACATGTTGCATTGCATACTAGAAGTAACTTTATCGCATTTATTTAGTATTGTTCATCATTTCCGCACACCACATCACCCACTTGAGCGCGTACTCATCTGTATGCATGCTCTGAGTTGAATTTAATTCTTCTGCATATTTGGGAAAGGCTAGGTGATGGCTTAGGACTATGTAGCGGAGTAAAATGTTGACTCCAGTAGTGCTCCTAGTCGAGTGCTCGGTTGCATAGAAATTTGTGTAGATTAGACTTCTTTTTATACTTATGGTTTTATATTTTTCTATTAGTGTAAATGTTGTTTACTCTACTTAAATGGTGAACGCGGTGCGAATCAAACTGTAGCATAGGGATGTGTGTAAATGATCGTTAGACTCATATTGCTTGAGTCGGGAGAAAGGAGAATCTTTCTCGGTGGCTAGAACTTGCCCCAAGCGATTCTGGAAACATTGGCATAGGATAGTTCTAGTGCGTGAGAGTGACGTAGGCTGTATTTTGGCCCGGTTGAGCCTTTGTGCCATTCCTGATATCGTCTACCCTTGCTAGCCCCTTTGTGCCTACCCCATTCTTTTTGTTAAGCTCCACTATTATTCGCCAAAGCCTAAACTCAAATCCTAGTCGCACACCCAGATGCAAGCACGTTGTCTAACTTTTAAATTGGTGGTGTTGATTGTGGAAATACAATGTGAAAGTATGGATGTGCATCTTTGAAAATTTGCTGAAATCACTGAAGAAAGAAAAAAAATATATAAGAAAAAGATTTGAAAAAAAAAGAAAAATGAAAGAGTTTAATTGAAAATCTTTGTGAGATATATTTTGGGAGTAGGCGGTGCACATACACATGTTTTCAAGTTCAAGTCTGGGGTGTGGTGCACCCGCGCGTATTGTGGCTGCTTGGATAGTGCTTTGCACTTGCTCATTTGGGTTTAGGTGTGCTCATCCTTCGTGTTTATCTTTGTTTACCTCACCGTAACCCAAGCCCGATCTCTAACCTAAAGTCCTACCGACTCACGCTATGAACCAATCTAGTGTCGTGGAGAGAATGTGACCGAGAGAGCCTATGGTCACCGACACCGATGGATTTCGGTGGAGTTTGTCCGGCACCCCAATCTTGAGCAATGCTCATCTCAGCGCTTAGTTTACTTTCTCCGTATGCATGACCGGATGATTCACCACAATTCACCATTTTGAGTGGTTGTAATATGCTTTTACTCTTTTAGAAATCTATAAACTGTTCGTGTATAATGAGAAATCTTCTCTATTATCTTTCTTATGCACATGAGCATGCGACTTCGCATGGTACTATGTATTGTAATTCTAAGTCATCTACTTTTCTTTCCCCGCTTGCTTAGGATTTGTTTGCTCGGGACGCGCAAACAGGTAAGTCTGGGGGTGTGATGAGTCCCATTTATATATACATTTATGGGCTCATCTGGGCCGAATATTTAGTAAAAGCACTACACTTTAGACATGTTTTCGTTCATATTTGATAGCCATCTATCATTCCATGCTAAGTGCACTTCTAGGCCCATTTTTTTGCGCAATTGCGCACTGTTTTGTTGGGGGCAAGAACACTGTGCTCCCCATTGTATTTCTATTTTTATGTTGGAGCTGGAACGGTGTTCCCAGCTGTGTTGTGGCTGATGCAGGTGGACGGTTCATCCAGTTCTATCCAGAATTCATGACTGCGCATATCGCACGGTCATGCGTTTTCCTTGACGCACGGTCACAGATGATCGTGCGTTCTCTTCTGGGGTGGAATATGATGTTCTGTCGTTGATCGTACGTCTCTACGCACAGGCAGTGCCCGTGCGTGAAGGAATCGCACGATCAACCTGTTTAGCCTTATTTTTAGCTTTTCTGAATTTACCCGTGCGTTTTGACGCACGGTCGGATTTGCCCGTGCGTGAGTAAATTGCACGAGCGCTCCAGGTCGTCTTCCTGCGCTGTTCTTTATTATTAATATCGCACGGTCTACGCAAGGTTGTGCGTTCGACCGTGCGTCACCATTTTTTGACTATTTTCTATAAAAGCGCAGATTTCTGCCCTAATGAATCGACCTTTTTTCTCGCGCCCAGAGCTCTAGTTCCATGCCATTTTCATCGCTCCATCACTGCCCACCTTCGGGAGGAGCTCCGGCCGCCATTCTCTTGCAAATCTCAAGCCGGAGCATCCTCTAGGCCACCTCCATTGTTCGTGCACCTCCAAAGCTCCATTGTGAGGGATTCAGTGCTGCACTTGTGAAGTTCTCCGGTGAGATCGTGGCCAAAGAAGATTGACGGAGAAGACGGGTATAATAGAAGAAGGTGACAGCTCTTCCGGACCCCGGACGGCAGTTGGAGCCCGAGCCCGGACAAGGATTGACAACCCTAGATTCCGGCCGTGAACCTCCGATGAGTCTCCGTGCTTTGGTTGTAATCTCAACCTCCTTTACATTGTAGTGTGTTATTCCTTAATTATTTGGGTGTATGAACAATGTTTGCTAAACCTTGTTATGATATTTAGTATTTCACGTCTATGTGAAATTGATGTGTGTGGTTTATGCAAGTGAGGAGCGTCTCATTCCATCCTCCATCCCGCCATCATGTTCGTGTGCCGCACTAGCAATTACTAGTGGCGTGCTTGTCGACGAGGTGCTTGCGACCCTCATTCCGCAAGACTACTCGTCCATCCGCCAAGCTAAGCGGTGCTAACGGCCCGTGTAATCCATCCGCCCTTTCGAAGCAGCGCGCTCAAGACCTGCACAGTTCGATTCCGCTTGCCTACTCGTCCATCCGCCCTTGCGAAGTAGTGCGTTCAAGGCCTACCTAGTCTCCATCCCTCCAAGCGAAACATTGCATAGCAGCATTGCATAGGAGTAGTTGTAGTATTTTATTTTATTTTCCACAAACCAAATCCCAAGCGTCCGCAACCCATCCGACCTAAAGGACTTCAATCTCAAGTCCTTCCTCAATAGTTAACTCCACCTTACTGTGTTCCTTCGAGATCGATACTTGGGGATTCACTCCCACATTTTATATTACTTGAACGATCGGTACACTGTCGTTTCGTGCCGTAGTCTATCTACCGCATATAGCGGTGTGCGAGATTTGCGCATCATCTACCAGAGTGTCGAGCGACACACAAAAACCCTCTATGGCCCACCTTCTCCAAACCGCACGGACGAAGCAATCCTGAGCAACGTTCCCAATCTCCTTCCTAAATCTTCATCCTCCCCGCTGTAAGTTGCACTGTTAGGCATCATTATTTAGTTAGTACTTATTACTCCATTTCCCTAGGGTTTCATTTCTTTCAGGTAGGACTATGGCTACGACGATGATGAGAGGAAACTACACATGCATTACTCAATTCTTTGGCTCTCTGCGTTCGGGTTCTGGGGCTTCAAATCCAAGGTTTCCTCTACTTCTTCGTCCGTATTCTGCATATGCATTAGGCATTCCTTCAGATCTCCACCTCAAAAAATCCAGTGTTATTGCACCGCCATTATCAGTCCCAGCCTCCCTTCCAGTCCCATTCTTGAGCCCTTCCCCCGACAACCAACTCCATAACTGACGCCTCCTGGGCTCGACCCCTCTCCATTCTGGTGTACTAATTGCCTGCCGTCAACCTTCCCGAACTACCACCAATTATTAACACCCCGTCCTTTATTTGCTTTCAATTACTTTAATTTTATCTAATGATTTATTTCGTAGCTTTCTATGGCTTTTAGTCATAATTCCTTGTTGATTTTCAAATTGCTGTGCTGCAAAATCAATGACTTTGTGTTATTTCGTTAAATACGTTAGAGTAGTTTTCCTGAATGTTGAAACCCAAAAAATGGGATTCGAACAGTTCGAAATTAGGGTAGGCAGCTTGCCCTTACTCCTTTCAGGTGAAGTCCTACGACCGGTCACTTGGAGCCTAGGAACCTCTCTACTTGTGGACTTAGATGAAGAGAGACCCCGCGAGCTACGGCGAGGAGGTCCCGCCACTAACCTGAAAGATCAGAAGATCTTCCCCTCCCAAGCCAATGCAGAGCCTGGGCACCTCGGAGAACACTAGCGAACACCTGACCGCTTGCCTAAGGGACTTGGTGAGCGGAAGACAGGGACGCCTGCTAACCGACAACACACTAGGGGGGGGGGGGGGAGATGCCAAACTCCCCCAGGGTGCCCATGGGGGGGTCTATTTATAGACTTCCTGAAAAATGGTCCGCGGATAGCCAAAATGGTCTGCCAATAACCGACTTCCTTTGTTTGAAAAGGCCAAACACGGACCGAAACATTACTTCCCGAGTCTTCCCTGGCGATCCCGCGACCCTGCAACCCTGCAACCCAGCGACCCTGCGACCTTGCAACCTTGCGACCTTGCATGTGCACTGGCACATGGCCGAACAGTCCACTAGAAAGAGGGAGGGGGAGGTCGAGATAGGTCTTCCCCCACTTTCCTACAAGGATTGGGGGGGCTTCCCCCACTCGCCAACAAGGAGGGGCGAGTGGGGGGAGCCTCCCCTACCTGCCAACTAGGAGGGGCGAGTGGGGGGAGCCTCCCCCACCCGCCAGCTAGGAGGGGCGAGTGGGGGGAGCCTCCCCCACCCGCCACCTAGGAGGGGAAAGTGGGGGGAACCTCCCCCACCCGCCAACTAGGAGGGGCAAGTGGGGGGAACCTCCCCCACCGGCCAACTTGGAGGGGCGAGTGGGGGGAGCCTCCCCCACCCGCCAGCTAGGAGGGGCGAGTGGGGGGAGCCTCCCCCACCCCCCACCTAGGAGGGGCGAGTGGGGGTAGCCTCCCCCACCCGCCAACTAGGAGGGGAGAGTGGGGGAGCCTCCCCCACCCACCAGCTAGGAGGGGGTGAGTGGGGGGATCCTCCCCCACTCACTCCACTACCTTCTTACTCCCCTCCCCGAGCCTCTTTTTGCCTTGACTAGTTTTGATCGCCTTTGAGCGGTTCCTCCACTTCCCTCTGCCACCTTTAGTTCTTGTCTGGTCTCGACGAATTACGGGTTATACACAATCCCCGCTTTTTTCGGGTTCGACACGAGCCCGGAAAAAAAATGGATGACCCGTGGTTCGGAGAGACCAACGACGCGAACTCGAGGGTTGAACTATTTCAAAAACGTTTCAAACTAAACTTAACGCAAGAGCGGCAACCCTTTCTCTACTAAACAATCCTCTCGTGAACCTAGCTTAGCGGGGGGAGGGGGCAGGGGGTGGAGACAACGCAACACCTTCTAGAGAGTCGAACTCAACTGGAAGTGGAGGCAACTCAACACCTTCCAGTGAGTCAAACTCAACTGGAAGTGGAGACAACTCTGTTAAAATTTTTGATCTGAATTGTTTAGGAGTAAGCAGGAGTTGCATCAACTGAGTTATAGCCAAATAACCACAATACCACACAACAACACAATAGACTTTATTGAATCACAAAACTTCATTTACATTGCGAGACATACATGGCGAGACATGATTCATAAGAATCACGAAGGAGAGAGAAATAAAACACACCAAAAACAAATTCTGGCGGCTTGACAAGCAGAGACCGCACAGACCGCTGAACTCCAGAAACTGCACGGTTTGACCTGAGATCGCACGAACAGAAAATAGGCAAGACCGCAAATCAGATTACCCGGCTTGACCTGTACTGCCAAACCGCCACCTCAGACCGCACGAACAGGAGCTTATTGAATTGAACGATGAACAGAAGTTGTCGCCAGACCGCAACTCAGATCACCTAACCGCCGAAGGTCGCCTGATCGTTGAGCTCACTGCGAACAACACAAGAACAACATAAACCAGTTCGCAGACAAGCCGCTGCCGAACTGTTTATTCAAGCCGCTGGGAAATCACCAAGGAAGGAGACCGCAACCTGCTGACCGCAAACCTGCGAACACAACAAACAGTCAACTCGCTTCCCAGACCGGCCAACCTCAAAGTGAGACCGCTAAAAAAAACCCAGGCTCTAGTTCTTACAGTTCTCGTTATGAATGACGGGCCATGCACCCCTATTTATAGGCGACAAGACGGATGTCATCACCGCCGAAAGAGAGATACAGTTACCACCCTCCAGATCGCCAGCGGTCTCACATAGAAGACCGCGCGATCACACCACTTGGACAACATCCTGTCCAAGACCGCAGATCAGCAGCAGACCACGCACAAGCCGCGCGAACACAAGACCGCGCATAAGCCGCGCTGACACAAGCACACTCCTCCTTAGATCACCAAGAGCAAGCCAAAAACATCTTGCCGACTTCAGACAAGTCGCCAGACCAACCTGCATAAGCCGCTCGGGCACAGCAGTTACATAAGAACAGACCGACCGGTCTTCTATAAGGAAGATAGACCAACCAAGCAGAACAACCCGGAGAGAGACCGCAACAGGCAAGAACAAACCGGCCAATCACACCATACCGCCAGAGCCAGACCGGCAGAGCCAGACCGACAGAGACCGTGCGGTCTCTGCGGTTATTATAATACAGACCGTCGGGCACCTTCCACTCCACTTCAACAATTTCAACAAACTCAACACCTTCCAGCGAGTCGAACTCAACTGGAAGTGGAGGCAACTTACAAGAGCCCGCACAGCGGTCTCTTTTCAGGGTCTTAACCAAATTCCTTGCCTCTCCGAGTGAGTTCTTCTGCCCTGCCAGCATCAACAAGCCCGGTCAGCGGTCTCTTCTCGGGGCCTTAACCAAATTTCTTGCCTCTCCGAGTGAGTTCTCCTGCCCTGCCGACATCAACTAGCCCAGTCATCGGTCTCTTCTCGGGGACTTAACCAAATGAGTCTCCTGCCTCTCCGAGTGAGTTCTCCTGCCCTGTCGGCATCAACTAGCCCTGTCAGCGGTCTCTTCTCGGGGCCTTAAACAAATGCGTCTCCTTCCTCTCCGAGTGAGTTCTCCTGCCCTGCCGGCATCAACTAGCCCAGTCAGCGGGCTCTTCTCGGGGCCTTAACCAAATGAATCTCTTGCCTCTCTGAGTGAGTTCTTCTGCCCTGCCGGCATCAACTAGCCCGGTCAGCGGTCTCTTCTCGGGGCCTTAACCAAATTTCCTGCCTCTCCGAGTGAGTTCTCTTGCCCTGCCGGCATCAACTAGCCTGGTCAGCGGTCTCTTCCTGGGGCCATAACCAAATGAGTCTCCTGCATCTCCGAGTGAGTTCTCCTGCCCTACCGACATCAACTAGCCCGGTCAGCGGTCTTTTCTAGGGGCCTTAACCAAATGAGTATCCTGCCTCTCCGAGTGAGTTCTCCCGCCCTGCCGACATCAACTAGCCCGGCCAGCGGTCTCTTCTTGGTGCCTTAACCAAATGAGTCTCCTGCCTCTCCGAGTGACTTCTCCCGCCCTGCCGACATCAACTAGCCCGGTCAGCGGTCTATTCTCGGGGCCTTAACCAAATTTCTTGCCTCTCCGAGTGAGTTATCCTGCCCTGCCGACATCAACTAGCCCAGTCAATGGTCTCTTCTCGGGGCCTTAACTCATAAAAATCTTCTTGACGAGCCTCCCAGCGACCGACATTAACAAGCCATGGCGAGTGGTCTCTAGTTGATGACTTAGCTTAAATGCTATCTACCCGACGAGCCTCCCAGCGACCGACATCAACAAGCCCGGGGGAGTGGTCTCCAGTCGAGGACTTAGCCTAAATGCTATCTACCCGACGAGCCTCCCAGCGATCGCCATCAATAAGCCCGGGTGTGTGGTCTCCAGCCGAGGACTTAGCCTAAATGATATCTACCCGACGAGCCTCCCAGCGACCGACATCAACAAGCCCGGATGCGTGCTCTCTAGTCGAGGACTTAGCCTAAATGCTATCTACCCGACGAGCCTCCCAACGACCGGCATCAACAAGCCCGGGCGAGTGGTCTCCAGTCGAGGACTTAGCCTAAATGCTATCTACCCGACGAGCCTCCCAGCGACCGACATCAACAGGCCTGGGCGAGTCATCTCCAGTCGAGGACTTAGCCTAAATGCTATCTACCCGACGAGCCTCCTAGCGACCGGCATCAACAAGCCCGGGCGAATGGTCTCCAGTCGAGGACATATCCTAAATGCTATCTACTCTACGAGCCTCCCAACGACCGGCATTAACAAGCCCGGGCGAGTGGTCTCCATCCGAGGACTTAGCCTAAATGCTATCTACCCGACAATCCTCCCAGCGACCGGCATCAACAAGCCCGGGCGAGTGGTCTCCAGTCGAGGACTTAGCCTAAATGCTATCTACCCGACGAGCCTCCCACCGACCGGCATCAACAAGCTTGGGCGAGTGGTCTCCAGTTGAGGACTTAGCCTAAATGCTATCTACCCGACGGGCCTCCCAGCGACCGACATCAACAAGCCCAGGCAAGTGGTCTCCAGTCGAGGACTTAGCCTAAATGCTATCCAGCCGACGAGCCTCCCAGCGACCGAAGCCCGGGCGAGTGGTCTCCAGTCGGGGACTTAACTTAAATGCTATGTACCTGATGAACCTCCCAGCGACCGACATCCACAAGCCCGGGAGAGTGGTCTCCAGTCGAGGACTTAGCCTAAATGATATCTACCCGACGAGCCTCCCAGCGACCGACATCAACAAGCTCGGGGGAGTGGTCTCTAGTTGATTACTTAGCCTAAATGCTATCTACCCGACGAGCCTCCCAGCGACCGACATCAACAAGCCTGGGCAAGTGGTCTCCATTCGAGGACTTAACTTAAATGCTATCTAGCCGACGAACCTCCCAGCGACTGGCATTAACAAGCCCGGGTGAGTGGTCTCCAGTCGAGGACTTAGCCTAAATGCTATCTACTCGACGAGCCTCCCAGAGATCGACATCAAAAAGCCCGGGCGAGTGGTCTCCAGCCGAGGACTTAGCCTAAATTCTATCTACCCGACGAGCCTCCCAGCGACCGACATCAACAAGCCCAGGCGAGTGGTCTCTAGTCGAGGACTTAGCCTAAATGCTATCTTTAACTACTTTTGATACATCATAAATTGATTACATGGCATTACAATGCGCTTACTAGGCCACATGCATCTTGGCCATCTCCTTCATCACTACCTCCATCTCCTTAGCTTCCTCCTGGTCCGTCCAGGTAAAGCTATCTCCCCTCTGCTGGGGTTCTTGTTCCTTCCCTTACCTCCAGAAACACTGGGCAGGTGGCTGTCGCGTGACCCTCCTGTTGATGGAAGTCACAGTACGACAGTGCCAACAACCTTGCTTCCTTCCCTGCGCGCCCCTCTTCTTATTTCCCCTTTTTCGGCCAATCGTGATGGCCTGTAGGGGTTGGGGTTGCAATGGCCTTGGGTCTGGTTTCCACCCTATTGGGTTGAATCGTCCCTGCCCCTCCTGAAAGTTTCCTCTCCCATGGAAATGGCCTCTTCCTTGGCCTTGAGAGGGTCATCCTGGCGGCCTCCAGGTTGGTCGGGAGAATGGTGGTTGAAACCCCCAGCCTTGCTCCTGCCCAATGGGGGTCCCTGGTGCCCTTAACTTCTTACTTCCTCCTTCCTCTTCCTTCATTGCTCCATACTCTCCTCCTCCATCCACTTGGCCATTCTTGCCGCGAACTCTGGGTTTCTTGCCTCTACTTCAATCTCCCGCCCTGCTCGCTCCATCAACTCCTAATAAGACAGAGGGGGTCCCTGGACAATCCCATGCGAAACAACCCTTGCCGCAACCCGAGGGTAAGCGCAAGTTGTAGAGTGTGTCCGAGGACCTCATTGACGAGAAAGACCTCTTCATGGAATCGATCCACGTAGCTTCCTAGCGGATCTTCCGCTCTCTGCTGGATTAAGAAAAGGGCTTCCGCCCCTTTTCTCCTCTTCTTGGACGTCGAGAACCTCAACAGGAAACTCCATTTCATGTCCTCGAAGTTGTAGATGGACCTGGAGGGGAGTTGATGAAACCAGTCCCTAGCCTTATCCTGGAAAGAGATGACAAATAACGTACATTTGAAAGCATCGTTCGTCTGCCTGATAGACATGGCGTCCTCAAACCACTAGAGGTGCCGATGGGGGTCATCCTTTCCCGTGTAGTGGAACATAAACGGCTCCCTAAATCCTTCCAGAATTGGGGCGGACAAGATCAACTCGCAGAAAGGGCTTCCCCTTCCTACCTGGCATGTCGACATTGCTCGCCCGACCACTTTGCTAGGATGCAGAGCACTCACCGGGCTAGCATATAGTACCCGTGCGTGAAGAGTTCTATCATCTTCCACCTACACTTCCTTGCCGGGTCACCCGACTGGTGCCGTCTCGCCCAGAGAATGCGAGGCGAGAACAGGAACCGGTGGAGTCAAGCACTAGCCCGCAGGGATGAGCGCCAAGCGCAGGGTCTCCAGGATTGACTTCCTGAACTCATCAAAGTTACTCTTCCGCACGTAGTCGCCGGGAGGGGGTGAGTTCCCTTGCTCTTCACTTCCATCCATTGGACTTACTCAAGATTTTTTCGAACAAACTGCGTTCCACGCTCACCGCACCAGAATGTTGAAACCCAAAAAATGGGATTCGAATAGTTCGAAATTGGGGTAGGCAGCTTGCCCTTAATCCTCTTAGGTGTAGTACTACGACCGGTCACTTGGAGCCTAGGAACCTCTCTACTTGTGGACTTAGATGAAGACAGACCCCGCGAGCTACGGCTAGGAGGTCCCTCCACTAACCCGAAAGATCCGAAGATCTTCCCCTCCCAAGCCAATGCCGAGCCTGGGCACCTCGGAGAACACTAGCGAACACTTGACCGCTTGCATAAGGGACTTGGCGAGCGGAAGACAGGGACGCCTGCTAACCGACAACGTACTAGGGGGGGGGGGTGTAGAGAGATGCCAACCTCCCCTAGGGTGCCCATGGGGGTCTATTTTTAGACTTCCTGAAAAATGATCTGCGGATAGCCAAAATGGTCTGCCTATAGCCAACTTCCGCTGTTTGAAAAGGGCAAACGCGGACCGAAACATTACTTCCTGAGTCTTCCCTGGCGACACTGCAACCCTACAACCCTACGACCTTGCAACCATGCGACCTTGCATGTGCACTCGCACCAGCCCGAACAGTCCACTAGAAAGAGGGAGGGGGAGGTCAAGATGGGTCTTTCCCCACTTTCCTACAAAGATTAGGGGGGCCTCCCCCACTCGCCAACAAGGAGGGGCGAGTGGGGGGAGCCTCCCCCCACCCGCCAACTAGGAGGGGCGAGTGGGGGGAGCCTCCCCCACCCACCAGCTATGAGGGGCGAGTGGGAGGAGCCTCCCCCACCCTCCAACTAGGAGGGGAGAGTGGGCGGAACCTCCCCCACCCTCCAACTAGGAGGGGAGAGTGGGGGGAACCTCCCCCACCCACAAACTAGGAGGGGCGAGTGGGGGAGCCTCCCCCACCCGCAAGCTAGGAGGTGCGAGTGGGGGGAGCCTCCCCCACCCGCCAGCTAGGAGGGGCGAGTGGGGGGAGCCTCCCCCACCCGCCAACTATGAGGGGCGAGTGGGGGGAGCCTCCTCCACCCGCCAGCTAGGAGGGGGTGAGTTGGGGGGAGCATCCCCCGCTCGCTCCACTACCTACTTACTCCCCTCCCCGGGCCTCTTTTAGCCTTGATTGGTTTTGATCACCTTTGAGCGGTTGCTCCACTTGCCTCGGCCACCTTTAGTTCTGGTCTGGTCTCGACGAATTACGAGTTATACATTGAAGACTTCATATTAGTTTTCTTTGTTTTGTTATTCCTGATGAATTGAGTTGTGCGTCTAGAAGTCAACTTTGATAACTAGTAGCTAATATTAATTTTTGGTTCTCTTCTTGATGTATGTATCATGATCTTTTTGCATTGAGTATCTGTTTCTACAAATATAAATGTTAATGGTTCACTGAAGAATTTTTAGCTGTCCAAGTTTTAATTACATCAAAACTACCATCCTTTTTTCTAATTCTGTAGTACTATAATTCATTTTTCTAGTGGGAAGAAAACCCACGGAAATCCTCTATTTGAAGCCTTGGAGAAAATGAGAGAAAGTTTCATTTTCTCAAGAAAGTTTAACAAATGACATTTTTGTATATGATTTGCTTTATGGAAACTGAAATATACAGAAAACCCAAAAATTGAAAGCTATTTTTTTATTGATTTGATGCTTACCCTTCCTTTCATAGTTGATGTTACTGGGATTTATATTGCTATAACTTTTAATAAGCAGAAAACGAGAACAAGGTCGCAGGAACACTCTCAACCATACCAAGCACCAGAAATCAAAAACAATGAAGGAACAAGAGAAATCTTGTATTAACTATTTTATGTACATAGTGAGACATACATGGCGAGACATGATTTATCATAACGCCAGATGAGGAGAAAAGAAACAACCAAAAGAGGCTGGCGGTTACAAAGAACAACCCGCCAAACCGCCCGGCTAATAAAGCTGTCCGCTCAAACCGCCAAGTCGCCAAGCTGACCGCGCGGCTAACCACGAAATTACCAACCCGCAACTCAACACGCGGACTGCCCATTATTCTAAGGCTCACTTTGTTTGCCCAAGCAAGGCCGCCTGACCGCAGTCACTTGACCGCTCCTAACCGAGAACAAGCTGCTGAAGAACTGAACAGAAGTAACCGACCGGTAAAGACAAACCGCCTAACCGCCGCGGTCTGAACTTTATTGAAAGCTGGAAACGAGCTGAAGAGAACCTGCCTTGTCGCTGACCACGACCTCTTGCTGCTACCCGCCGCTGACTACTGCCGACTTAACCGCTGCGGTTTCCTCTGATAAAATCAGAACCACAAGCAAGCCGCACAACCTGCGAACACAGCAAATACAAGCCTCAAACCGCGCAAACAAAAAAGTCTATCCGCACCACAAACTCGCGAGCTCTCACATACTGTTCATGTCTTATTCTTAGCTTCGGTGGGGTTCCTATTTATAGTAGAGGTGAGGAGTGCGGTCACCTCCTATGCGATAGGATAACCTCACATAGCAACAACGGCGAGTAGAAGATAACTCGCGCGGCTTACTGAGAACCCCGCCGAACAGCTCGCCGACTTAGTAACAAGCCGCGCTGACTACTTCGCAACTTTCAGCAATACCAGCAGACACCTTCCAACCCGCGAGCAAATAACCGGCCAAAGCTCCAACACCCAATGGTAACCGCGGACACCATCCGCTCGGTTACTACCAGAGAGCTAACCTGAAAGTGAGGTTAGATCTTAAAGTCACTCTAGAGGGGGTGAATAGAGTATTAAAAAGTTTTTCACTTATTTTTATAACGGAGTTAAAATAGTGATATTTATATGTGTACTGAGTGAGTTATAAAAACAAATAAAGAAAATACAGCACAACACAGTACAGAAAAAATAAACAAAGACATAGAGGACACAAGGATCTATAGTAGTTCCCCAATAAACCTGGGTACATCTACTCTTCTACCACCCTTGGTAGGAATCCACTAGGTTTTTGTTCAGGTGCCCTATCACCAATGGAGTTTTGATCAGGTGCCCAATACACCAACTACAGGTTTTTGATCAGGTGCCCTGCCACCAAACAGTTAACTTTTGAAGGGAGTTAGAACCCTGTACAAGATGGGATAAAGGTAAATAAAAAGGGTTATGAAGTTCTTCTCTGTCAATAATCTGAGAGAAGACTAGTGGATTGTGTTGTTGTAAAGCTCCCCCTGTCTGATGGAAATGGTTGACAGTTGAGGATGGAGCTTTCACTTGAATGAAATATCTTCCTGATAGCTGATGAATCTGAGAAACAAAGTTTTTCTCAGATTTGTTGTTGCTCTTGAAGATTTGAACTACCAGCAGAGAACTGAGAGTATGAAGATTGTTGTTCTCTGAGAATGAAAGGGTGCTTCTTGAGGATGAACACTGTATGAACTTTTTCAATTGTGTATTTCCTCTAGAATGTATCTTCTCTGTCGACTGGTGCTGTAATCCTTTTTTTATCTTGTTGCTAATCTTTTTCGTTTTCCTTGACAATATATCTCTGATTTGAATTTCAAATCCTCTGAATAAAGAAAATAATAATCAGAATTGATTGTGTCTTGGAACTGTAATCTGAATTTTTAATCCCTTTTCCTTTTCAATAAATGATATCCTTTTCCAATAAGCCAAACGACTATTTTCTCGAAAGAAGACAATGGAAAGGAATAAGAATAAAAGGAAGGATATAATCCTTTACTTATCTGTAATAAATAAAATAGATCCGTTACTGATTTAGGTTGATCTTAAATCAGAGAATAGAATATAATCGATCTGTCTGAAATTCGTTGAGCTGAAATAAGAATTCGTCCACCTGAATGTTGAGTTCGTCAACCGCTGAGACTTGGGAAGTTCGTCGAACGCTGAGACTTACCAAATTCGTCGAACGTTGAGACTTGGCAAATTCGTCGAATGCTGAGACTAGGCAAATTCTTCGAACGCTGAGACTTAGCTTTTCCTAAGATCTAACAACCTAAAACCTTGACCCTTAGACTATACAATGGGGGTCAACTTAGTCCTTGTCAACAGATAGTGATCCTAGCCCAAATTAGTAATAGGGTTATTCCAACAATCTCCCCCTATTTGGGTTAGGACACTATTTGACAAAATTAAATAATAAACGAATAAATAACAAACATAGAGCATATATATCTGACAGAAATTTTAAATCATTTCAGCAGATAAAATATAGTACTCTAGGTTTAGAAAACTTTACATTGTAAAATACTGAAAGAAAACCTTGCCTTCTGCTATTGCTTTGTTGATCTGAGCTGTAGCAATAACTGAATCTGCTTTGTTGATCTTCTTTCTTGATCTACTTTATCAAAAACTGTATCTGCTATATCAAAAATTATTTCTGAATCTAGAGTTGCTTCTACATCACAAACCATAACTGAATCTGTCATATCTGAAACAAAAACTAAAACTGCTGGAGCTTCATCAAGAACTGAAACTGCTTCTATCAAATTTTTTGCTTCTTCATAAAGTATCTCCCCCTAAAACTAGAACTTCTTCATAAAGTATCTCCCCCTATCAAAAAGGAGCTTCTTCATGAAACATCTCCCCCTGCCTAGTTTCAGGGAGACCTGAAGCTAGGCCCCTAGAAGAAGGGACATTTGAAGAGGAGGTAGGGAATGAAGCAATTTTAGCATAAAGGTCAGATAGGGCTTGAAACACTGGAGCAAGCTTTGCATCCAGGAGAGCATCTAGCTTGGGAGACATATGTTGGAATATCTGATCAGCTAGAGATGAGAAATCAACATACACAAGGTCTTGTGGATGCTGAGATGATGATGGGAGAGAAGATGGAATAGAGGGCATGAAGATGTTAGTGGCATTTCATATGGGTGGATGAAAATCTTCATGAATAGGAGAATGAGGTTGGATAGGGGACTGTGGATGGATAGGTGATTGAGGTTGAGATAAGAGATTGAATGATGGAAGAAAATCAACATCTGGTTGGGATGAAGATGGAATCTCTGTAGATAAGTTTGCTTTGAGAGAAGGAGAAGAAAGCAATGATGGTGAAGGGTCTTGGGAAAAATGTGGGGAGGAATTTCTTCATGAGGAGGTGGAGATGGGAGAGGAGTGGAAGAGACAAGAGGAGGGACTTCTAGAAGGGTCAGGGGAGTGACTGGGTCAGTCCTAGTGCCTTCAGAAGCTGGCCTGGGGGCATCTGCCCTTAGAATCTTCTTTGGGATCACCCTTTACCACTTGCCAAATAGAGATGATGTTAGCCTCTTGCTAGCTTTAATAAACACCTTGGGAAAGACCACCAGGTCTGGATACTTGTCTTGAAGAAAAATTCCCAATATTCTGCCATAACATACATTTGTCTTTCTTATTTTCTTCTTAATTGATTAAAAAAAATCAATCCCCAATTTATTTTCTTCTTCTCTACCAAGGCCACCATCAACAGAAATTGGTGCCTGGTTATATAATCATGGGCTGAGGTCTTCCCTAGCAAGACCTTTCCAACAACATCTGCCAAAAACTTATAATCATTGGATAAGTTCTTCTTCAGAAGGTGATTAGGGTTTCCAGAAGAGTGACCCATTTTAACCAAAGCATTATCAAATTCAACAGAACTTATATCCAAATCATCATTCCCATTCACTAAATCAAAAACTTATGATAGAACTTCTGGGGTTAGAGTAACCTGGTTTCCAGAAATTGATCCTGATAAAGTATTTGCATTCTCTGCCTTGACTATATGAACCCATTCTTTGATCTCGGCGACTGGGAGTTTGATCCTTGTTGTCATGAACTTCTTGAGTTGTTGTACCTCAAACAAACGAAGAATGCCCTGGAATATTTCATTTGAATGTGCAAAATACTCTATGTCGACATCAAACCCGGCGTCAAACTTCATTGAGGAAAGAGTTGCTTGAGAAATCACCATTGTTACCTGCAAAAGATAGAACGATCAAGTGCAAAGGGAACTGGAGGGAAAAACAATTTCTGTAGGGGCAAAGATAAAAGAAATAAAAGATTGATTATATAAAGGGATTGGAGAAGGCACAAGCTTTCGTAGAACTGAGGTCGGCTAAACCTAATAAAATTAGAAGTCGAAAAGACTTAGCCTTTATCAAACAACGTTCGACGAAAGATTAATTTTTGTCGATCTCTGTTCGACGAACGATCAAATTTTGTCGATCTCCGTTCGACGAAATGATGGGATAAGTAGAAAATTTAATTTTTTTTTAGTTGATTGAATCTCCATCTATCATTCCTAGCTGATTTATAAAGAAGATATGTTTCTTTTCATCCAAGGGTTTGGTGAAAGTATCAGTCCTTTGCAAATCAGTAGAAATGAATTGTAGGCAAATTTTATTTTTATCCACATTATCTCTGATAAAGTGGTGCCTAATTTCTATGTGTTTAGTCCTACTATGGAGTACTGGATTTTGAGCTATAGATATTGCACTAGTATTGTCACAAAATATAATTGATTTATTTAGATTGATACCATAATCTAGAAGTTGATTTTGTATCCACAGTATCTATGAGCAGCACCTGCAGCAATATATTCTGCTTCAGCTGTTGATGTAGACACAGAAGTTTGTTTCTTACAAAACCAAGACACTGACCTATCACTAAGAAACTGGCAAGTTCCTGATGTGCTTTTCCTGTCTACTCTGTATCCAGCATAATCAGAATCTGAGAATCCAGTTAATTTAAATTCTGAAGCTGTTGGATACCAGAGTCATAGATTTGGACAAACCTTTATAATAAGGTGAGATTCTTTGGGGTTAACTTGGAACCTAGCACAAATACATGTAGCAAATATTATTTCAGGCCTACTAGCTGTTAAGTAAAGTAATGAGCCAACAATTGCTCTACATACTTTCTGATCAACAGGTTTCCCTGATTCATCATTGTCAACAACAGCATTGGAGGGCATGGGTGTTTTCCTGGTGGAAGCATCAGACATACCAAATATTTTCACTAATTCCTTAGCATACTTGGATTGTGATATGAATATGCCATTTGGAGTTTGCTTCACTTGAAGACCAAGGAAGTAAGATAACTCACCCATACTTCTCATTTCAAATTTAGATTACATTAGGTCAGAAAACCTTTTGCATAGATTTGAATCAGTAGAGCCAAATATAATATCATCTACATAAATTTGAACTAGTAATGTTTTATTTTTTATTTATCCTGAAATATAAGGTTTTATCAACAGAGCCCCTACAGAACTTGTTCTCCAAAAGAAAATTAGCTAAGGTCTCATACCATGCTCTGGGAGCTTGCTTGAGACCATAGAGAGCTTTATTAAGCTTAAATACATAAGAAGAGTGGGTTGGAGAGATAAAACCTGGTGGTTGCTCCCTATAGACCTCTTCTTTGATATCTCCATTCAGAAAAGCACTCTTCACATCCATCTGATATACCTTGAACTTCTTGAATGCATCAAATGCAAGAAAAATCCTTATAGCTTCAAGTATAGCTACAGGAGCAAAGGTTTGATCAAAATCAATTCCTTCTTCCTGAGAATATCCTTGGGCTACCAATCTTGCTTTATTTCTGATGATTATGCCTTGATCATCTATCTTGTTCCTGAAGACCCATTGGTTCCAATGACTGGATGGCCCTTTGCTCTTGGAACCATTTCCCATACCTTGTTCCTTTCAAATTGGTTGAGCTCCTCTTGCATTGCAAGAATCCAGTTTGGATTTTGTTCTGAATCTTTTATGGATTGAGGTTCAACTTGTGATAGGAAACAAGTATGCATCTGATTTTGGTGTAGTTGATGCCTTGTTTGAACACCTGCTGAAATATCTCCAATGACTTGAGATATTGGATGATCTTTAACTGTGATGTGATCAACAGTTGGAGTTGGTTCAGCAATAGTTTCCTCTTGATGGATTTGTTCAGCTGTCACTTGATTTGAACTGTCAGCAAGATCTTTTGGATGATCTTCTTCTTTACTGTCTTCAATAAGTTAAGAAGATGGAAGTAGAGACTCCTCATTCTTTAGATTAAGTCCATTGAGTTCTTCACATAGAGTTGGTACCTGCAAAGTATTTTTGGTAGAGGTGGTATTCCTCTCCTCATTTAACATATTAGATTCATCAAAAGATACATGCATGAGCTCTTCTATCTTAAGAGTTGATTTGTTATAAACTCTATATGCTTTACTAGAAAGAGAGTATCCAAGGAATATACCTTCAGCAGATTTTGCTTCAAATTTCCTGAGATACTTCTTATCATTGTTATGCACATAGCATTTACAGCCAAAAATCTTAAAATAGTTAACCTTAGGCTTTTTATTCTTGAGTAACTCATAGGGAGTTTTACCCTTAAGCTTATGTATCAAGCTTCTGTTCAACACATAATTTGCTGTGTTCACTGCCTCTGCCCAAAAAGAGAGTGGCAAGTGAGCATCAACAAGCAATGTAGTTGCTGATTCAATAAGTGTTCTATTTTTCCTTTCAGCTACCCCATTTTGTTGAGGAGTTCTAGGAGCAGAGAAACATTGCCTGATCCCTTCTTTTCCACAGAATTCTCTCATCAGAAGAGATTCAAACTCAGTGCCATGATCACTTCTGATCAATGCAACTAGAGTAGAGTACTCAATCTTGATGGACCTGAGAAAGTCTGTCAGAACACTGAAGGTGTCAGACTTGTTCCTAAGAAAGAACACCCAAGTGAATCTTGAGAAGTCATCTACAATAACTAGAGAGTAATGCTTCCCTCCTAGACTCTGTATTGTAGTGGGTCCAAAAAGATCCAAATGCAGTAAGTACAGAATCCTAGGTGAATCACTCTTGGATAATGATTTACAACTACTCTTGGTTTTCTTTCCTAGCTGACAAGCCCTGCAGAGTCCTTCCTTCTTGTATGAACTAGAAGGCAGTCCTATAACAAGATTGTCCTTGGATAGCTTAGATATAGTTCTAAGGTTAATATGTCCTAGCCTTTTATGTCATAATTCATTTGTTTTACTTATAGAATTAAATAAACAAATGTCTGAATTGGCAGAGTCACAATTGACTGAATAAATGTTTCCATGTCTAATACCAGATAACACATTAATGTTTTTATTATTGGTAATAAGACATAAGGAATGGTTAAAAGTTACCTGATAACCTTCATCACATAACTGGCTTATGTTGATGAGGTTGTGTTTCAGACCCTTGACATAAGCTACCTCTTTCAAGGTGATTGCTCCAACTTTGATTTGTCCTTAACCTTTGGTTTGTCCACAGTTGGAGTCTCCAAAGATCACTTTGGGTCCAAGCCTTGCCTTGTAGTTGCCTAGGTTGGCCTTGTTTCCTGTCATATGCTTTGAGAAACCACTATCCAAATACCAATATTCTTTTATGTTTGGATAGCCTTGTACCTGCACAACAGAAAAAAAATAAACTAGTTATTTTTGACCCAGACTACCTTGTATCCTTTTGTCTTTCCACAAAATTCTAAAATGAAAGACATCTCAGGATGATCCTTATACCCTTGTGGATGATATCTCCTTGGAGGAATTATCCACTTAGTGAAAGGATTTTTAGTATATTGAGAATATGAATTCTTCAGATTTTATGTATATTTTCCGTTCGACGAATTTGGGTGAATTCGTCGATCGCCGTTCGACGAATTGAGGTTATCTCCTCGAGCGCCGTTCGATGGATAGATATACTGGAAGTTTGTGTTCAGCTTTCGTCGAGCTCCGTTCGACGAATTCGTGTGATTTCATCGAGCTCCGTTCGATGAATTCTGTTGAATTCCTTTATTCTTAATATTCTTGCTTGAAACATTCTTACTAACATCTACTACCTCTTTGTTCTTAGCAGAAATGAATTTTACTGGTGTAGAGAGTGTTGAAACCGATTTCTCGGTCTCGTGTGGAGCTCGGGGCCCTCACCGAGATGAGGGGCAGCTAGCCCTTACCGGTCCCTCGGGAGAGGTAAGGTTGACGACTCGAGCAAAGAACAAAGACCCTAGTCTCAGCGAGGAGGTCCCTCCACTAACCCGGAAGATCGTTGAGCGCTTCCCCCCCAAGCCAAAGCTAAGACTCGGGCACCTTGGAGAGCTGGAGAGCCCAAACCAAAGCGACCTAGGGAGAGAAGAGCTCAAAGATAATGAACCGGTCCTTCTCCAAGGTGCCCTTTGAGGTCTATTTATAGATTTTAGTTTTGTGGTCTGTCAATAACCAAATCCCGCTGTCCATTCTTACTATCCGCACACCGGACTGGCCTGCCAACAGCCAAACTCCGCTGTTTGGAGAGGCTAAGTGCAGACCGCCGGGGGCCTCTTGGTAAAAAATCCCTTCCTGGACTTTTACGGGGCGAGCCAGCCCGCTTCGCGACCTCCCTCGCGAGTGGAGCTCGCGAGCCTCTGGGTCGGCGAACCCCAGAGGTATTATCAGCACTCACTCTAGGTGGGCTCGCCTAGCGGACCCCTTCCTCGAATGGTTGGGCTCGCTCATAGCGACCCGGCCAAGCCGACTGCCCTCGCGAGCGGAGCTCGCGACCCCCTGGGTCGGCGAACCCCAGGATGGCTATCCGCACCCCAAAATGGCTAACTGTACCCCAAGAGTGGCTAACTGTACCCCAAGAGTGGCTAACTGTACCCCAAGGTTCTGGGCTCGCCT
Organism: Dactylorhiza incarnata; assembly: GCA_033032865.1. NCBI lineage: Eukaryota > Viridiplantae > Streptophyta > Magnoliopsida > Asparagales > Orchidaceae > Dactylorhiza > Dactylorhiza incarnata. Next base: position 666,205 of record JAWHQI010000033.1, read on the forward strand.
GGCGAGCTCCCTCCTAAACTGGTCGGGCTCGCATGCTCTGCCCTCGCGAGCTTCGAAGGAGCCGGTTACCCTCCCTTCGCTGGGCTCGCTCGCCTGCACAGTCTCTTGCTCTTCCTTGGCCTGCCTCGCCGGAGATCAGGGTTCGCCCCTCTTGGCTCGCCTCCTTGAGCGCGAGCTTTGGTTGCTTCCTGGCGAACATCGGGGTTGTACACAATCCCCGCTCTTCACGAGGTTGTCCTAAGCTCGCGAAGATAAATCCAACCCCTGGTGTTCGCCGACTCTGCTGACGTGGCGGGAATCTTTTGGTGGGTCCCCTGCCCGAAGCTATAAATACTGCCCACCGAGAGTGGTGATCAAGCCTTCCCCTTTGTTCCTTTCTCGCCGAAATCGTTCTTCCTTCAGGATGTCCACCAAGCAGAGCGCGTTGGAACGACTGAAGGCTTCTAGGGAGATGGCGAAAGCTCGGGCCGCCGAGCGCAACGCCTGGATGTTCAACCCTGCCACCTCTCCCCAGACCAAGGGAGCCATGACGATTAGGAGGTCGCCGGGGGAGGACATGACATTGCCTCCTGATCCCCCCCCTCTGCCGAATACCGTGCTCGCACAACAGGTATCCTTAGTCTAAATTCTTTACTTCGGCCCCTTGCTCATTCCCTTCCCTCTCGCAGAATCCTCCTCCGGAGGACCGCCTGGCAAGCCTTACGCTGACGACTTTCGGCGCTCCGTCCCCCGCGAAGCTGGGGTTGCTAGACGTTGGGGTCGGGACTTCGTCCCAACAGGCACCTCTATCGCAACCTCGTAAGTCACTCGCATCCTACTTTATCTCCGCCTAAGTCCGTGATGCCCACACGTCGGTGGCCTATGCAGATACCCCATCGTCGAGTCCCAAGGAGAAAGTCTCCACCCCGGCGAGCTCGCCGGTCCCGCCTAAGGTTACCATGGCGACCCCTGGCTTCGGTCTGATGGGCAAGCGAAGTCTGGGCGGCTCGCTTCTCGACGGCGCCCAAGTCGCGGAGAGAGTGGTATACCCTCCTGGACTGGGGAAACCCCACGTCTCGGGATTCCGCGAAAACTTCCAGGGTCGGCCGGAGTCTTCGCGCAAGCCCCGCCGTGAATCTCCCTCCTCGCCAGGTCAGCATATTTTCGCGAGCTCCCATCTCTTGCCCGCCCTCGGGCCCTTCTGACCCTTCGTTGAAATCCCAGGAGCCACGCCTGAGTCAGAGCACGGGAGGATGGAGATGTCGCCACCGCCTTCGCCTAGCCAGATCGAAGACTTCTTGGGTGACCCTGGCGACCCCGTGCGGATGAAGAGTCGGGTGTCCGAGGTGCTTCAGAAGCACGGCATGATGTTACGCGAGTTGGAGGAGCGGTATGACGCGGACCGGGCTGCTTTTGACGAGAGATTCGCCGTGTTGGAAGACGCGAATGCGCGCTTAATCGCCGAGGCGGAGCCGGTGCCTCGCGCAGAAGTTACCTCGCCCGGCGTGCACATCTCGCGGGGCGAGGATCAAGCGCACCTAATCCTGCGCGAGTTTAAAGCGCTTCGCGAATACCATTATCCGAGAGTGCCGCCGCGTGCGGGCAAGCGGGGTCGGGGTCGCTGGAAATGGCTTCCCTACCCCTGAGGCTCCAGTGGGTTTTTAATTCCGCTACTCTTTTGCTTGTATTTCCTTTATGACGCATGTTGAACAATAACCGGTATGGTAATATTCGCGAGTCTGTCGTGACTCGCCTTTTATCGTTTTCCATTTTTAACTTTTCCCTTTATTTCTGTGGTGTGCATGTGATTTATTCGGCTCGTCCGCTGTGTTTGATATGATCGCCCTCGCAAAGCGCTTGCGAGCTTCTGTGCCACGCTATGCCCGGACCCCTTTTTCTCGCGGGCCGGCCTTGGGTGGGACTCAATTATCGCGCGATGGCGAGCCCTGGCTCGCAAGACCGCAGTCCCTTTGAGCAGAAAACTACTTTATTTTAGTTATCCGCACTCCCGACGCTTCGATTCCCGTGCCCACCCGAATTTCTTATAAATAGCTCGGATTCATTCTCCTACCCGTCGCATTTATTTCTCCCGTCTTCTCGCGTCTACGCTCATCTCCGTCCTCGCAAGATCGTGTTCGCGCTCGCTGCTTGTAGGTTGCCTCTTCCTGACTTGATGCGGACGAATCAGCAACTGGGAGCGGATGGCGAGAGCGAGGGGCGGTCAAAGTGCGCCTCAGCGTTTCAGGCCCACGAGTTCTATTGTGCGAACATCACAGCTGAGGAGTATAAACTCGCCGTGGACCGCTATCTCCCAGAGGGCTATTCAGCCCGCTGTCCAAGCGAGAATTCTACTTTAAACGAGACCGAGGCTGACGAGCTCGCGATCCCCGTCGCGCACTTCGAGAATGGGTTGCGACTCCCTCTGTGGCCTGAAATTCGTCAGGTACTTCGCCTGGCCTTCTCGCCGCTTCACGTTCGCTATCGCGACTTTCTCATCGTTCTTTGTAGGTGTTGCGATATTACGGAGTGTTACCGAGCCAGTTGACCCCAAATGCGATCGCGGATATTGTCGCGTTCGCCAGTTACCTGCGGGAGGAGAGGATCGAATTCAGCCTCCTCGTCTTCCGCAAGGTATTCTCCTTCCGCGCCTTCCGAGACGGGACTACTTATTTCGCGAGTCAGCACGTCACGGTCTGCGAGGCGGTGAATAAGAGTCACTATTGGACTCAGAAGTTCCTTCTAGTGAAGGGACCCTTCGGCAATCTCCACTTCACCCCCCTCCAGCGGGATGACGCCACTTACCGCCCTCCGAGCTCGCTGAGCGGCGCCGACGCTAAACTCCTCCAATACCTCTCCGGCAAAAACTTCGAAGTCGTCTATCTACGGCGCAACGTTGATTCGTTACCCGCCGTTCCTCAAGGGGAAGGTAGGACTCGGTCTCGCCCCACTCTCCTTTCCTTTCTTCGCTGCATAACACTCTTACTTTACAGGCGAGCGCGAGATCCCTGTCAACCCCCCGCACGCGCAAGGTGCCACTCTCACGGCGGACACTCTCGCGACCGCAGCGGCAGAGGCTTGCCGCGACCTTCCCGTCGTCGGGTCCGGCAAGAAGCGGCCTCCTTCTGCGAGTCAACCGGGTTCGCGGCCCTCCAAGAAGTTGAAGGGAAAGACCATCGCTACCAAGGATAGGAGCGCGGTCATTTATCTAAGCGAGACCGACGGCTCGCCTCCTTCCCCTGCGAAAAAACCTGACCCCCCAGCGGACCAGGGTGTTGGGAGTTCTTCCGTGACCCCCCAACCCAAAGGCCACAGAAACTTCGGTCTAGGCAAGAAAGTTTCCGACGTCCTCGGCGAACCCCTGCTCGCTTGGGACCCCACTGCCAACCGGATTTCCTGCTCCACCCTTCACCCCTCCTGGGTGGAGCTCAGTAAGGCCGGGGAGGAGGCGTTCTCTCTCTCCTTCGGCTTATATGGCCGCGAGGACGCCGTTGCCTACAAAGACATGGGACCACGGCAGCTGGTTTATGAAGAAATGCGAGCCCAGTTCCGTTCGACGGAACTCGCGCACATGGCGGGGCGCCGCTATCTGCAGGCGGATAGGGATATCCGCGCGTACCGGGAGGAGCTCAAGAGAGCTCGCGAAGAGATCAAAGGTCTTAAAGAGAAGGAGGAGGTGACGGAAAGCCTTCTCGCCGGGATGCAGGGCAAGATGGTAAGTGATCCTTGGGTCTCTTTTCCTTGCCGTTCGCGACCTCTAGCTTTCTCCTAACTCGTTTGACGCTCAGGATGCCGACGTTGCCACCAAGCTTCTCGCTCGCAACGGCGAGCTGGAGTTGGAGAATATGATGTTGAAGGCTCGAGTGGATGAGCTGGTTCGCAGCGTGCTACCCCCCTCTCCTGGGCGAGTCGGCCCCCAACAGAAGGCTGCCGAAAGTGAGGAGCAGAGGCGGCGAGACGCACAGGAGGTCGCCAACCTTATCTTCACGACCCTTAAGGATGCAGCCTGCTGGCCGAAGACGCGATGGAGTTCACAGCGGAAGACGTCTGCCCGGACCTCTTCGCCTTGGCCCCCTGGTTGGGGGCTCGCAAAGATGGCGAGGACCTTCCAGAATGACTTCCCTTTTTCCTTCCCTTCTTGTGAATGTATATTATTCTTTTTGGGCTGGCGAGATCGCCGCCGAACATTGAAGGATCTCGTGATAGTTTTTCTTTTGTTAACATTTATGATCATGCTTGTGTTCATTTCTTTCCTCGCATTGGGTTTCTTTTCAACCTCTCTTGGCTAATGGTTACGCGGTAGTGTTCTCGGAGGGCTCGCGAACAGGCATGTCTGGGCTCGCCTCGCCAAGGTTCCCTTTTCGCGGATTACGCGAACTCGGGTTGTCGCTGCCCGCGGTTGCCACCCGGCGAACCTAACCTTGGCGAGCATAGACACAGGCATCCCGCGAGCTGAACTTCTCCGGTTATAGCATTTCAACCCGCTACCTTAGGCTTCACCTGCCTCGACTCAAGCCCTTCTGGCTCTAACACCTCAACCAATCAGCATAGCCCTTGACCCTTGTTAGTAGCCTCTCCAGAGATCAACCAAAACTCCCCGTCTAGGTGAGAGCCCGGGAGTGGAATCGATCTGGGGCCATCCAGCACCAATATTTCCAACCTTGCTAGCCTCTCCAGAGATCAACCAGAACCCCCCGTCTAGGTGAGAGCCCGGGAGCGGAATCGATCTGGGGCAATCCAGCACCAATATTTCCATCCATGCCAGCCTCTCCAGAGATCAACCAGAACCCCCCGCCTAGGTGAGAGCCCGGGAGCGGAATCGATCTGGGGCAATCCAGCACCAATATTTCCATCCTTGCCAGCCTCTCCAGAGATCAACCAGAACCCCCCGTCTAGGTGAGAGCCCGGGAGCGGAATCGATCTGGGGCAATCCAGCACCAATATTTCCAACCTTGCCAGCCTCTCCAGAGATCAACCAGAACCCCCCGTCTAGGTGAGAGCCCGGGAGCGGAATCGATCTGGGGCAATCCAGCACCAATATTTCCAACCTTGCCAGCCTCTCCAGAGATCAACCAGAACCCCCCGTCTAGGTGAGAGCCCGGGAGCGGAATCGATCTGGGGCAATCCAGCACCAATATTTCCAACCTTGCCAGCCTCTCCAGAGATCAACCAGAACCCCCCGTCTAGGTGAGAGCCCGGGAGCGGAATCGATCTGGGGCAATCCAGCACCAATATTTCCAACCTTGCCAGCCTCTCCAGAGATCAACCAGAACCCCCCGTCTAGGTGAGAGCCCGGGAGCGGAATCGATCTGGGGCAATCCAGCACCAATATTTCCAACCTTGCCAGCCTCTCCAGAGATCAACCAGAACCCCCCGTCTAGGTGAGAGCCCGGGAGCGGAATCGATCTGGGGCAATCCAGCACCAATATTTCCAACCTTGCCAGCCTCTCCAGAGATCAACCAGAACCCCCCGTCTAGGTGAGAGCCCGGGAGCGGAATCGATCTGGGGCAATCCAGCACCAATATTTCCAACCTTGCCAGCCTCTCCAGAGATCAACCAGAACCCCCCGTCTAGGTGAGAGCCCGGGAGCGGAATCGATCTGGGGCAATCTAGCACCAATATTTCCAACCTTGCCAGCCTCTCCAGAGATCAACCAGAACCCCCCGTCTAGGTGAGAGCCCGGGAGCGGAATCGATCTGGGGCAATCCAGCACCAATATTTCCAACCTTGCCAGCCTCTCCAGAGATCAACCAGAACCCCCCGTCTAGGTGAGAGCCCGGGAGCGGAATCGATCTGGGGCAATCCAGCACCAATATTTCCAACCTTGCTAGCCTCTCCAGAGATCAACCAGAACCCCCCGTCTAGGTGAGAGCCCGGGAGCGGAATCGATCTGGGGCAATCCAGCACCAATATTTCCAACCTTGCCAGCCTCTCCAGAGATCAACCAGAACCCCACGTCTAGGTGAGAGCCCGGGAGCGGAATCGATCTGGGGCAATCCAGCACCAATATTTTCAACCTTAGTACCACAGCAGTCGAAAGCATAACAGATGAAAGTAAGATGTTGATTGGATAACAACAAAAAAGTTTTCAAGGGTAGAATCGTTTCAAATCATCCCCACTCCGAGCCCGGTCAAGGGGCATCCCTTCCACATCCTGGAGGTGATACCCCCCCCCCCCCGACTTGAGCACCTTGCTTACAATATATGGGCCTTCCCAATTGGGGTTAAGCTTACCCACTATGGCCCCTCTGCCGGCCGCATCGACCTTCTTCAGGACTAGGTCCCCTTTCTGAAAGTGTTTGATCCGGATATGTTTGTCAAAATATCGAGCCATCCGCCTCTTGACCTCTTCCTGCCTGATGGTGGCCAAGTCTCGGAGTTCTTCCACCAGGTCCAAGGATAGCCTCTGCTCGGCATTGTTACCTTCTAGCCACTCTTCATCCCCCTCGCATGCAGCGGTCACCCGGGGGGTCTTTACCTCGAACTCTATGGGGAGAACGGCCTCGGACCCGTGGGAGAGCTTGAACGGAGTCTCCCCGGTGGCGGTATTCGGAGTAGTCCTCATGGCCCAGAGGACGGAGGGTAGTTGTTCCACCCAACTTCCTCGTAGGTTTTCCACTTTCTTTTTTAGCAGGTTGACGATTATCTTGTTCGCCGCCTCCACTTGCCCATTGCTCCTCGGGTGGTGGACTGAAGCAAACCTTAGCTAGCGCCTTCACCTCTACCCACTTGGAGAAGTAGTCGATCATGACTAGCAGGAACTTCCTCTGACCGCTGGCTTGGGGAAAGGGGCCGACCAGGTCTAACCCCCATATGGCGAAGGGCCAGGGGGCCGTGATGGTCCGGAGCCTCTGAGCGGGGAGGAGTTGGAGCGGAGCATAGAGTTGGCACTTCTGACACTTTCTTGTGAACTCTGCTGCATCCTTGCTGAGAGTGGGCCAGAAGTAGCCTTGTCTCAACACCCTCCCTTCCAGGGTCCAACTCCCGGAGTGACTGCCGCACTCCCCGGAGTGGATTTCTTCCAGCACCCTCGGGACCTCTTTCTCGGAGACACAACGAGCCAGGAGTCCCGAGAGAGTCTTTCTATATAGCCCCCCTGCATGCAAAGAGTAATATGCGGACTTATACCTGAAGCGCCTCTTGTCCACATCCTCTCCAGGGAACTGTCCGGAGGATAGGAAGGTGATGAATGGATCCATCCACGAGGCCTGCTGATCCACTTCCATCGACTCTCCCTCCTCGATGGAGGGCCGGAAGAGTTCCGAAGTCGTTCCCCCCGCTCGAGGACCGAACTTGGCTAGGAGGTCCGCCTGGGTGCTCTCCTCCCTCGGCACATGTTTGATTGAGAAGGTGCGGAACTGCCCGATGAATCCCTTAACCTTCTCCAGGTATAGTAGGAGGGTTGGATCCTTTGCTTCAAACTCTCCTTTGATCTGGCATGCCACCACCATGGAGTCTGTGGAGACCTCCACGTCCTGTACACCCAGTTCCCGGGCCAGCCGAAGGCCCGCTATCACTGCTTCGTACTCCGCCTGGTTGTTGGTGATCGGGAAACGGATGTTTAAGGCCTGCTCAATCCGAGTCCCCTGAGGACTCACCAGGACTATTCCCCCCCCCCCCCCCCCCCCCCCCCCGAAGGAGTGTTTTCCCGACGCTCCGTCCACCAACATCTTCCATGCTTCCGGGGGAGGTGGCTCGTGCTCCCCCACTTCGGCCGCGTAGTCGGCCATGAAGTCTGCCACTGCTTGAGCCCTGATGGATGTCCTGGGTACGAAGGTGATATTGAGCTCGCTTAACTCCACGGACCACTTTGCCAACCTTCCTGAGTGTTCCACCCCTTCCATGATTTTGCGGAGCGGATGGTCGGTCACTACTTTAATTGAATGGGCTTGAAAGTAAGGCCGGAGCCTCCGGGCCGATACCACCAAGGCGAAGGCTAACTTTTCTAGGATTGGGTATCGGAGTTCCGCCTTCTTCAGCACTCGGCTAACATAGTAGATTGGGAACTGTTTCTTCCCCTCCTCTCGGATTAGCACGGAACTTACTGCCTCGGATCCTACCCCTAGGTATAGAGATAGGTCCTCTCCCGGTCTCGGTCCCTGGAGCAGAGGGGTTTGAGTGAGCTGTTCTTTCAGGGCTTGGAAGGCCCTCTCGCATTCCGGGGTCCATTCGAACTTCTTGTTTCCCCGCAGTACTTTGAAAAAAGGTGCACATTTTTCTCCCGCCTTGGAGAGGAATCTACTGAGCCCAGCCAATTTCCCTGTGAGGCTCTGGACCTCCTTCGGGTTCCTCGGCGACTCTAATTCCATCACCGCTTTAACTTTGTCCGGGTTGGGCTCCACTCCCGTGGGGGTGAGCAAATGGCCCAGGAACTTCCCTCGGCTTGCCCCGAAGACACACTTCAAGGGATTGAGCTTCATCTTGTACCGCCGCAGGGTCCCAAATGTCTCTTCGAGGTCTCGGAGGTGGGTCCCGAGGTCTCGGCTCTTAACCATGAGGTCGTCGACATAGACCTCTAAATTTCTTCCTTTCTGTTCGCGGAAGACCCTATCCATCATCCTTTGGTATGTTGCCCCTGCGTTCTTGAGCCCGAAGGGCATCATCTTATAGCAATAACATCCATCCCCCGTGATGAAGGAAACGTCCTTAATGTCCGGGGGATGCATGCGGATTTGATGGTAACCTGAAAAAGCATCTAAGAAGGACATTACAGTAAAACCGACGGCTGAGTCAACCAGCGCGTCGATTCTGGGCAAGGGGTAGCAATCTTTCGGGCATGCTTTATTAAGAAGTGAAAAATCGATACACATACGCCACTTACCTCCACCCTTCTTCACCATAACGACATTGGAGACCCAGCCTGGATACTGGATCTCCGATACAAATCCGGCCTGCAGGAGTTTGCCCACCTCCTCGCGGATGGGCCCTTCTAGCTTGTCTGCGACGGCCCTCCTCTTCTGGCGGATGGGGCGGGCACCGGGGTCGAGGTTGAGGCGATGGCACGCCACATCTGCATCGATCCCGGGCATTTCGGCGGCGCTCCAAGCGAAGACGTCCACGTTCTGTTGCACGCAAGCTAGAATCTCCGCTTGATCTCCTGGGCTGAGTCCTCCGCTGACCCGGACTTTTTCCACCACCCCCAGCCGGGTGATGACCTCGAGCTCCACGACCTCGTCCACGGCCTCCAACCGGGACTGCTCCCCCCAAGCCTTTTCTTCCTCGGCACAAGCGGGAGCCGGGATCTCTTCCTCGACTCCCTCCCCTAACACCATCAGCTCTTCCGCCCTTTCCTCCTGGGCCTTCTCCTCTTCTTCCTTTCTCTCCGCCCGGGGTATCTCAGCCACCCCTTCCTGGGCATGAACTTCACCTCCCTTCTTCTCTTCAGCCACCTCCAGACCTCCGGCTTCGGCTACCTCCTCCATCACCTTATCCCACTCCTCGGCTTCTCCCATCCAGGAGATGGTGTTGACGGCCGTCACGTAGCACTGTCTTGCTACCTTGGGATCCCCCCTGACCCGCACCTGGACCCCTCCGTCGTTGAACTTGAGGCACTGATGAAAAGTGGAAGGGACGCAATGGAACGCGCTGATGAGTGGCCGTCCGAAGATGGCGCTGTAACTGCTCGGGGCGTCCACTATGACAAAGCGATAGTTCCGAGACTGCCCACCCAGGGTCACATGGAGCCCTACCCCTCCTTCTACTTCCTTCCTCTCTCCCGAAAATCCGAACAGAGGGCCATCCGAGGCCAACACCCTTCTGGGCTCCACCTCCATCTTGTCGAATGCCTTCTTGAAGATGACATTGACCGAACTCCCATTGTCCACTAGGATTCGGGAGACGGTGAAGTTCTCGATCGCCGTCTGGATGACCAGCGCGTCGCAGAACGGGTCTTCGTATCTCGGCATGTCCTTTTGGGTGAAAATAATTTTTTCGGCCGGGGGTGGAGCGGTGGATGTTGACGCTACGCTCCGGCGGTAGTTGGTATGGAGACTAGCCTTACGGGTCGCCTCCACCCCTACCCCCCATGGATCACTCCGATCCCTCCTCTATTCCCCAGATCTGCTCTATCCTCACATCTCTCCTCCTCCTCCTCCCGAGGTTCCACCTCCACGATCCTTAATGGTTGCTGCGGTGGTGGCGCGGGTGCTCGACCCCTCTTCACCTCCAGGAACTCCGGACAGGTGTCCGTGGAGTGGCCTTCCACATCATGGAAGATGCAATAGGGCACCGCCGCTTCCCTTGCCCCGGTCTCTGCTATCCTGTTCCTTCTTCTCCTAGCGGCCGCCGTCTCCGCTTCTCCTCCTCTTCCCCTTCCTCTTCCCCGGCCAATTACCATGGCCTGTTGAGGTGGGGGAGGCAACTGCATCGGGCCCTGCCTCCACCCCAACTGGGGGGGTCTCCATTGTCCTTCGAAACGGTTACCCCTTCCCGGGCCATAACCCCTTCCTTGTCCCTGCACTCCTCCACCCTGCGGCCTCCATCCCCCCTCCGGGGCCCGGGGCTCTTCTCTTCTTCTGACCTCTTGCTGCCTCATCTCCGGCTCACTGAGCTTTGCCAGCCTCTTGGTGAGCTCTGGGTTGGCTTCTTTGCTTGCTACTTCCTCCGCCACCCTCTCCATCAGCTCCTCATAGGAGACGGGGGCCTTCCTTTTCAATGCCATCTTGAAGAAACTTTCCTTCAACCCGACCGTGAAGGCGAGTTGAAGTGCAAACCCGGGCACCTCCTGAGTGAGCTGCACTTCCTCCTGGAACTGATCCGCGTACTGAGCCAACGTCTCCCTGGACTCCTGCTTCACCGCGAAGAGGGAATCAGCGTCTTTCTTCCTCCTCTTTGAAGTTAAAAATCTCATCAAAAAACTTCGGCGCAGGTCCTCGAACGCGTAGATGGAGCCTGCCGGAAGTGAATGAAACCAGTCCCTGGCCTTCTCCTTGAGAGTGACGGCGAAGAGCCGACACTTGAAGGCATCGGACATCGGCCTGATGGAGACCGAGTCCTCGAAAGACTGCAGATGCTGAACTGGGTCATCTCTGCCATTGTAGTAAACTCTATCCCATTCCCCGAATCCCGCTGGAACGGGTGCAGACAACACTAATTCGCAGAAGGGGCTTCCCCCTCCTACCATCTTCTCTCGCTCGGCTCGCGGACCCAGCTCGCTCGCCAAGCTTGGGATCGCACTCGCGAGGGCGACGCTCGCCTGAACCACCCCGACTGTCGTCGCATCTTCCTGGCGCGCGCTCGCCTGCGCCGCGCTCGCTGGGGCAGAGCTCGTCGGCACCGAATTCGCCGGCGCGGAGCTCGCTAACACCGGGCTCGCCGGACTGGCGAACAGCACTCGCCCTTCCCTCTCATGTCCTGGTTCAATGGCAACTTCTTTTCCAGCCCTTCCTCCTGGTGCCCTCTCGCCGACTGCTGTTGGGGGGGTGGTCGCCTGAGGTGCCGGGGTCGCAAACTCACTTCGCAGAGCCGTGACTGTGAACCCCAAGGTGTCGAGCACCTCCTTCCTGAAATCCGCGAACATCCTAGCCATTGCTTCCTGAGGGGTCTCGCCGAACTCCTCGCCCTGCTCTTCATCCCCAGCCATAACTCTTCCTTGGGACTTTCTTGAACCAGCCGCGCTCCACGCTCACCGCACCAAAATGTTGAAACCGATTTCTCGGTCTCGTGTGGAGCTCGGGGCCCTCACCGAGATGAGGGGCAGCTAGCCCTTACCGGTCCCTCGGGAGAGGTAAGGTTGACGACTCAAGCAAAGAACAAAGACCCTAGTCTCAGTGAGGAGGTCCCTCCACTAACCCGGAAGATCGTTGAGCGCTTCCCCTCCCAAGCCAAAGCTAAGACTCGGGCACCTTGGAGAGCTGGAGAGCCCAAACCAAAGCGACCTAGGGAGAGAAGAGCTCAAAGATAATGAACTGGTCCTTCTCCAAGGTGCCCTTTGAGGTCTATTTATAGATTTTAGTTTTGTGGTCTGTCAATAACCAAATCCCGCTGTCCATTCTTACTATCCGCACACCGGACTGGCCTGCCAACAGCCAAACTCCGCTGTTTGGAGAGGCTAAGTGCAGACCGCCGGGGGCCTCTTGGTAAAAAATCCCTTCCTGGACTTTTACGGGGCGAGCCAGCCCGCTTCGCGACCTCCCTCGCGAGTGGAGCTCGCGAGCCTCTGGGTCGGCGAACCCCAGAGGTATTATCAGCACTCACTCTAGGCGGGCTCGCCTAGCGGACCCCTTCCTCGAATGGTTGGGCTCGCTCATAGCGACCCGGCCAAGCCGACTGCCCTCGCGAGCGGAGCTCGCGACCCCCTGGGTCGGCGAACCCCAGGATGGTTATCCGCACCCCAAAATGGCTAACTGTACCCCAAGAGTGGCTAACTGTACCCCAAGAGTGGCTAACTGTACCCCAAGGTTCCGGGCTCGCCTGGCGAGCTCCCTCCTAAACTGGTCGGGCTCGCATGCTCTGCCCTCGCGAGCTTCGAAGGAGCCGGTTACCCTCCCTTCGCTGGGCTCGCTCGCCTGCACAGTCTCTTGCTCTTCCTTGGCCTGCCTCGCCGGAGATCAGGATTCGCCCCTCTTGGCTCGCCTCCTTGAGCGCGAGCTTTGGTTGCTTCCTGGCGAACATTGGGGTTGTACAGAGAGAATGTTTTTTCTTAATAAGATATGGCTCACTTGATGATGCACCCAAGCCCAGTTTGCCACTAAGTCTGGCATTCACTGTGTTTGTGATGTCCATCAGTTTGATACTTCTCCCATTAAGGGATTTTTCAAACTTCTTAGCTTCAGATAACTTGTTCTCAATGAGAATAATGTGTTCTCTGGAGGCAGTCAAATCTTTCTTAAGATTGACATTTTCTTCACTTAGTTGGTTCATTTCAGCCAACTTGCCTCTGAGAGAGATTATCTCTTTCTCAAATTTAATTAAATCTAAACAAAGAGTTCTGAATTCATCTTTGAATTCATTTGAATTGAAATCAAAGGTAGAAATTACCTTATCACTATCAGTTTCAGATTCTGATTCTTCAGAGTTATTTCCTGAGGCATTGATAGCCATCATGCAGAAGTTTCATTCTTCTTCATCATCACTGGAGCTGGATGATGATGCATATTCTGACTCACTGCTTGAGTCATATATAGCCATCAAGAATTGGTCCTTCTCATTTGAATTTTCTTCATCTTCAGAAGAGCTGGATGAAGATTCTGATTGTCTCACTCAATGACTCAGCTACAAAGCCTCTTCCCATATGTTTGTGCTTGTGGGAGGATGACTTGCTAGAGTGCCTTTTCTCTTTTCCTTCTTTTGGTTCTCTAGACACTCAGGTAGAATGTGTTCAGGTTTCCTGCAACCAAAACAGATAATTTCTTTAGAATTTGATTTGTCATACCTTGGTTTTTCTCTTGATCTGAGATCCTCCTTTCCGAAGTCCTTTCTAGCCATCTTGTAGAATCTCTTGGCTAGAAGGCTCAAGAACTCCACATATCCTGGAGCTTTATCTTCCTCTTCAGTTGCTTGGAAAGCAATGCTCCTTTCCTTCTTGGATGCTGGTAAGGAAGTAGATTGTTCAGCTTCTCTGGACTTGATAAGCTACTCATAGGATTAAGCTTGCCCAACAAGGTCTCAGTAGAGATCTCATTAAGGCTTCTGACTTCCTTGATTGGTAAGATCCTAGATTCCCATGTGCTAGGGAAGCACATTTGGATCTTATCATTGACTTCAGTGATTGAGATCACTTTGTCCAAAGTTTTCATCTCATTAATTATGAGACTGAGTCTATTGTACATGTCTGCAACACTCTCAGTTTCTCCTTTCTTGAAATTCTCATACTGAGAGATGAGATCTTCTATCTTTTCTCTCATCTGTAGAGCCTTCAACCATGTTGTTGAGGTACATCCAGATATCCCTGGCTGAAGTGCATTCCACCACCTTTTGAAAAATGTCATCTGACATTTTTTGTGCCAAGATATTCATTGTTTTGGCATCAACACTTCTCTGCTTTTTTTGAGCTTCTGTCCACTCAGGAGGTGGAACAGCTTTATTTGTTGTTGTTGTTTCAGCACTTGTTGTTGTTGTAGGAGTAGGAGGTCCTGTCAAAATAACATTGAAAATATCCTCTTCAATAGAATTCATATATAACCTGATCATTGCCTTCCATAGTGCAAACTTATTTAGATTGCACATAGGAGGTCTTGTGCTTGAGTATTCTTTGTTCCGTGCCATGGATTTTTAGTAAAATAAACTCTAGAAGAAAATTATGATCTAATTGATCTTTTGATTCAGGTGTTAGCCTGTAAAGAATCAACTTAGCTCTGATACCAATTGAAAGTGAGTTTAGATCTTAAAGTCACTCTAGAAGGGGGGGGGGGTGAATAGAGTATTAAAAAGCTTTTCACTTATTTTTATAGCGGAGTTAAAATAGTGATATTTATATGTGTACTGAGTGAGTTATAAAAACAAATAAAGAAAATACAGCACAACACAATACAGAAAAATAAACAAAGACACAGAGGACACAAGGATCTATAGTAGTTCCCCAATAAACCTGGGTACATCTACTCTTCTATCACCCTTGGTAGGAATCCACTAGGTTTTTGTTTAGGTGCCCTATCACCAATGGAGTTTTGATCAGGTGCCCACTACACCAACTGCAGGTTTTTGATCAGGTGCCCTGCCACCAAACAGTTAACTTATGAAGGGAGTTAGAACCCTATACAAGATGGGATAAAGGTAAATAAAATGGGTTATAAAGTTCTTCTCTGTCAATAAGCTAAGAGAAGACTAGTGGATTGTGTTGTTGTAAAGCTCCCCCTGTCTGATTGAAATGGTTGACAGTTGATGATGGAGCTTTCACTTGAATGAAATTTATTCTTGATAGCTGATGAATCTGAGAAACAATGTTTTTCTCAGATTTATTGTTGCTCTTGACGATTTGAACTACTAGCAGAGAACTGAGAGTATGAAGATTGTTGTTCTCTGAGAATGAAAGGGAGCTGCTTGACGATGAACACTGTAAGAAATTTTTCACTTGTGTATTTCCTCTAGAATGTATCTTCTCTGTTGACTGGTACTGTAATCCCTTTTTTTATCTTGTTGCTAATCTATTTCGTTTTCCTTGACAATATATCTCTGATTTGAATTTCAAATCCTCTGAATAAGGAAAATAATAATCATAATTGATTGTGTCTTGGAACTGCAATCTGAATCTTTAATCCCTTTCCTTTCAATAAATGATATGCTTTTCCAATAAGCCAAACGGCTATTTTCTCGAAAGAAGGCAATGGAAAGGAATAAGAATAAAAGGAAGGAAATAATCCTTGACTTATCTGGAATAAATTAAATAGATCTATTGCTGATTTAGGTTGATCTGAAATCAGAGAATAGAATATTACTGATCTGTCTAAAATTCGTTGAGCTGAAATAAGAATTCGTCGACCTGAATGTTGAGTTCGTCGACCGCTGAGACTTGGGAAGTTCGTTGAACGCTGAGACTTACCAAATTCGTCGAACGCTGAGACTTGGCAAATTCGTTGAACGCTGAGACTGGGCAAATTCATCGAACGCTGAGACTTAGCTTTTCCTAAGTTCTAATAGCCTAAAACCTTGACCCTTAGACTTTACAATGGGGGTCAACTTAGTCCTAGTCAACAGATAGTGATCCTAGCCCAAATCAGTAATAGGGTTGTTCCAACATAACCCCAGATAGTCAAGGATCAAGACCTCCTATAACTGGCAATCCGCCAGTCCATTGCGGGAAGACAACCCATGCGGTCTCCTTAACAGACCGCCCGACCTCCGTGGTTTGCCAGACCGCCCGATCTAATGCCCTGACTGCCTGATCTCCACTTACACTTCAAAAAAAAAATCAACACTCCCCTTGAAGTGAGAGGTGGAAATCAGTCCAAGCAATCCTCGTAGCCGAGTAAATGGTCCATTCGCCAGCGGCTTCGTGAAGATGTCAGCGACATTGTCCTCACTCCGCACATGCTCAACCATCAAGGATCCCTCCAGCACCTTCTCCCGAATGAAATGATGCTCGATTTCGATGTGTTTGGCCAAATTGGATTATTAACCAATTTGAGTGCAATCTCATTGTCACCACGTAGTAGTAGGACCTCGAACCTTCTTATGGACATCCTCCACCAATCTCCTAAGCCATATGGATTCCTGAGCTGCCACGGCAGAAGCCTTGTACTCCGCTTCAGTGGTAGAGACGGACACAGAATCTTACTTCTTTCTGCACCATGAAATAGCTGCCGATCCGCATAAGAAAACATAACCTGACGTTGACTTCCGATCGTTTGAATCTCCTCCATAATCGGCATCCATGTATCCATGCAAACAAAAGCTCATGTCTCTCCCATAAAGGAGACCCATGTTTGAGGTCGACTTCACGTACTTCAGAATACTCTTTGCCACTACTAAATGAGGTCTCCAGGGTTCCGCCATATACCGACTTACCCTGCCAACTGCATATGCAATATCCGGTCTGGTAATCGTCAAATATATCAGACTCCCAACAATAGCCCGGAACACCAACAGATCAGGAAGAATCCTCCCCTCATCCCGCCGAAGTTTTAGACCAACCTCCAGAGGAGTAGAGCTGCTCTTCCCATCCTGCATGCCAAATCGCTTAATGATCGGCTCCACATAACCTTTCTAGGAAACAAGTACACCGCTCTCTTTCCTCTCCACCTCGAGTTCAAGGAAATGGTGAAGCTCCCCCAGATCCTTCATCTCGAACCTGATAGCTAATTCAGCCTGAAGCTTAGGTACCTTAGCCTCCGAGTTCCCCGTGATGATCATGTCATCAACGTACAACACCAAGACTTCCAGCTCCCCGATCTTCATTTTGAACAGACTCGAGTCTGAATCTGAAGCAAAGTATCCATAGAACTGGAGGTGTTCTATGATCTTCCCATACCATGCGCGAGGCGCTTGCTTCAACCCGTAAAGAGCCTTATTGAGCTTGTAGACGTGTCCTGGATGAACTTCCGATACATATCCTGGTGGCTGAACCATGAAGATATCCTTATCAATCTGGCCGTACAAGAAAACATTCTTTACATCGAGTTGCCAAATCTTCCATCCTTGGCTAGCTGCCAATGCAATCACCACCCGTACCGAAGTCATCTTGGCTACCGGACTGAATGTCTCTTCATAGTCTTCTCCATACTGTTGAGAGAACCCTTGAGCTACAAGGCGAGCCTTGTACCACTCGATACTCCCGTCAGCTTTCTTCTTCAGCTTGTACACCCCCCTTGCATGTCACATGACTAATGCCATCAATCTTGGGCACAAGGTCCCAAGTCTCATTCTTCTTGAGGGCAGCCATCTTCTCATCCATGGCATCTTCCCACTCCTTGACTCCAGTGGCGTCTTCAAAGCATGATGGCTCTCACTCATCCAAGGGACCAGCAAAGAAACATGAGACGAAGCTCACCTGGTTTCCCCCTGTATACGGAGTTGGTGGAATAATAGTCCTCTTGGACCTCCTCAGAGCTTTACTCTGATCCACCTCTTCCGCTGCAACTTCTGGACTAGTTCTTCTCCCGGGCACACTTGGAGCATCGTTACCCCATCTTCCAGAACCTGAAGCACCTGACCCATATCTAGAAGCAACTGGAGCACCTGGTGAAACATGCAACTCCACCAAAACTTCCCTTGCAGCTTCTCCTGGTCCACCATCTTCCCTGCTTTCTTGTAGCACAACAGAAGAGCTACCCTGGTATGACGTCAGCTCGTCAAATACCACATCCCTTGAGACCACAACTCTCCGTGTCTCTAGATCCATGCATCTCCAACCCTTCTTCCGGTCATCATAACCGACGAAAACTAGCTTCCTTGCTTTCGCATCTAGCTTCGTTCTGAGGGCATCAGGAACATGCACATAGCAGGTAGATCCGAACACTCAAAGGTGTTCCTGCACAAATCTTAGCACACCACTAAAGGCGGTAGTAAGACTGCGGCACGAAATGGCAGTGTACCAATCGTTCAAGTAATTTAAAATGGGAATGCATCCCCAAGTATCGATCTCAAAGGAACACAGTAAGGTGGAGTTAACTTTCAAGGAAGGACTTGAGATCGAAGTCCTAAAGGTCGGATGGAATGCGGGAGAGTTGGTTTGGCTTTTGGAAAATAAAAGAAAACAACTACAACTACTCCTATGCAATGCCGATATGCAATGCTTCGCTTGGCGGGATGGAGACTAGGCAGGCCTTGAGCGCGCTGCGTCGGAAGGGCGGATGGACGAGTAGGCAAGCGGAGTCGAACTGTGCAGGCCTTGAGCGCACTGCTTCGTTGGGCGAATGGATTACACTGGCCGTTATGCCACGCTTCGCTAGGCGGATGGAAGAGTAGGCAAGCAGATGGAATGGTTCGCACCGGCGGAGTCGGAATGGATTACACGGGCCGCTATGCCACGCTTCGCTAGGCGGATGGAAGAGTAGGCATACGGATGAGGGTCGCAAGCACCTCATCGACAAGCACCCCACTAGCAATTGCTAGTGCGGCACACGAACATGACGGCGGGATGGAGGATGGAATGGGGCGCTCCTCACTTGCATAAACCACTCATATCAATTTTACATTAACATGAAATACAAAAAATAACATGATAAGGTGTAAGCAAACATTGTTCATACACCCAAACTATAAAGCAAAACGATACTACAGTATAAAGGGGGTTTAGATTACAACCAAAGCATGGAGACTCATCGGAGGTTCACGGCCAGAATCTAGGGTTGTCAATCCTTGTCCGGGCTCGGGCTCCAACTGTCATCCGGGGTCCGGAAGAGCTGTCACCTACTTCTATTATACCCGTCTTCTCCGTGAATCTTCTCTGGCCACGATCTCACCGGAGAACTTCATATATGCAGCAGGAAATCCCTTGAAATGGAGCTTTGGAGATGCACGATCAATGGAGGAGGCCTAGAGGATGCTCCGGCTTGAGATTTGCAAGAGAATGGCGGCCGGAGCTCCTCCCGAAGGTGAGCGGTGATGGAGAGGCGAGATGGGCGCTCTGGAGCAGGAAACGGCGCTGAAATAGACCTAAAATACGGATTTTTTTGGGCGAAAGGATTCGTGAAAACGCGTATTTATAGAAAGCAGAATTTTGAGCGCGCACGGTCAGTGGCGCACGACCAGTGACCGTGCGTGAAGGAATGCCTGTGATAGTGTGCGAAGAACCTGTAGCATAATCCTGAACTACAAAATAGCGCACGATCAGTGGCGCACGTCCAGTGGTCGTGCGCACTATATCCAGTGGTCGTGCGCAGTGCCGGACAGGCCCATTTTAAGTGAGAATTAATGCACGATCAGTGGTGCACGACCAGTGGTCGTGCGCACTAATGTCCAGTGCTCATGCGCATTGTTCCTATGCAGTTTTTGCGCCCCGGAACACTCGCACAACCCCTGTATCAACATGAAAGATCATCGGGCCACGCAAATGGGCATTCCACACATTCTCAAATATAGAAATTAAATTGCAACATAAAGCATAAGTAAGATAAACATAAAAATACACTGAAACGGGCCTAAAAGTGCACATAGCATGGAATATCAAATATGAATGAAAACATGCCTAAAGTGTAGTGCAAAGACTAGATAATCGGCCCGAATGAGTCCAAAAATATGTATATAATTGGGACTCATCACACCCCCAGACTTAGCTGTTTGCGCGTCCCGAGCAAACAAATCCGGCGGAGTAGGGAAAATGGTGGTTAGCGTAGAGAATTGCAAAGAAAGAGTCAGATGCGAAGTATCATACCCATGCAAATTGAAATTCTGTAAAAGAAGATTCTAACTATGCTAATTAATTTACAAAAGTATACATGCGTAAATAGAGATTTATTTGTACTCATATGGTGAATCATGAAGAATTTGTGTGGTCGTGCCCGATGTGAAAGTAAACAAGCCACTCAGGAGGGTGTTGCTAAAGACCGAAATTCGGGAATAACTCCGCTGAAATCCATCAACGACGAGAACCATAAGCTTGCCCGGTTACACTCTCTCCACGGCACTAGCAAACTCACAAGTTAAATCAATAGGACTTCGGGTTATAATTGGGCTTAGGTTACGGCATGATATTCAATGATAAACGAAACGGCTACGCAACCCAAATGAGCAACATCGAAATGCTTACCCTGAACAAGCCCAAAACAGCGCTAGTGGACCACACCCCCAGACTTAGCTTGAAAAATGGGTGTGTACACAGCCTACTCCAAACAAATACCAACTAAATTTTTCTATTACGCCCAAGGGGATTTCTTGTCATTTTTATTCTTTACAGATTTTTTTCTTTTAACTTCATTTTTTTTTTCATTTATCCCCCGGTTGGTTTACAACAATATGTTTAGCACACAATACACTTTTTCTTCACATCATAAAAATTTCCATACATCACATCCAAATATGAAATGTAATTTCAGTTAACTCACTACTTGGCTGCGATAATAGGATAAGCTTCAGGCTTTGGTGATTTAAAAGAAGAGCTGAAACAAAAGAAGGGTAGGCACAAACTTGGCTTGCAAAGGTAAACGCATAGGTCATGGAAAACAAGGCTCAAACTAGCCAAAAATGGCCTACATCACATTTAACAAAATGAGTTGCTCTCGCCCATGCTTCAA
Source organism: Dactylorhiza incarnata (assembly GCA_033032865.1). NCBI lineage: Eukaryota > Viridiplantae > Streptophyta > Magnoliopsida > Asparagales > Orchidaceae > Dactylorhiza > Dactylorhiza incarnata. The sequence continues at coordinate 686,791 of JAWHQI010000033.1, forward strand.
GAGTCGCTTGGGGCAAGTTCTTAGCCCACGAGAAAGGTAAACCTTCCTTCCGACTCGAGCAACACACAACTAGCGCTTGCTTACACACAACAACGTGCTACCGCAAATTTCGGTTACATTCACCAAATGAGTAAAATAAATCAAAAACCACGCAAGAACACTAATTGTAAATTAAAAGTATAGAGACAATCTAATTCTACTCAAATTTCTATGCAAGTAAGGAATATGCGACTAGAGAACTACAAGAGTCAACATCGCACTCCGATTTGCAATTCCTAAGCTAACATCCTATTTCACATTCCAAACCAAGATAAGCGTGAACGGAAGCACACAAACAAGTGAGTGTGTGCTAAAGTGGGTGCAGTGGTGTGCGGAGAAAGTAAGTAAATCATAAAACTGAAAATAAAATACTTCTAGCATGCTAAGCACTAGTGCACGTGCAGTGAACACTCGGTACACTCCCCCCCCCCCCCCAGACTTGAATTGGACAATCACATGAATTATGACAATGAGACTAAAGAAATGTTGCGGAAGAGGGTACCTATGCTCAGATATGAGCATACCAGAAGATTGGCGTTAATACTGCGAAGGGAATCCAAGTCCGCCACCAAAAGAAATTGCCGCACACCTGCAGGCAAAAAAAAGGCTCCAAGCAAAAATATATAAAACTAAACTATTAACGGGTTAGCAACAAAAACTTGGGTTGTCTCCCAGCAGCGCTTTTGTTTACCGTCCTTAAGCTGGACTTAATACATGTATTAAGCAGTTAATAATATTGTCTAAGCATAAAAGCAAAAGTTAATAAATCCTAAATATTACATGCCTCAAAATGATCAACTATAAGTTGATTTAAAATAGTAACTAAAAATAAAAGAGATGGGTCCGAAGACCCAACAACAGCAGTCAAGAGGATCATGAGCTTTCCATCTCCATATTTCGTCTTTCTTCATCCTCTTCCTCTCCTCCAACCTGCGGTCATGGATGAAGTAACGCTTTCCTCCCTGCACCCAGTCTTTCAAGGAAAAAGCAGGCAATGATGATGAAGTGGAATAGACGATTGAATTCATCATTGCCAACTGCTTTCCCTGCCAAGACTGCCTCTCAAAATTACCCAAGAATGGGTCTATAAATTCAAGCATCTGCAGAGGGATAAATGAAATATCAGACATTAAAGCAGGCAGTGAAGTAGGAAGGATGAACTTATCAATATCAGCATTAAAAGAAGGTTGATTAGGAAATAAAATGGACGAAGAACTAAAAGAATCAAACAAAGGAGGAGTGATCCCAGTTTCACTCCTGGCAGGATCCAAGGATAGACCACTATCATCATCGTAAGTATCATAGCGAGGGGAACCCAAGAACTCAAGGGCCTCGGTGGTGAGTTGGACCTCCTCGTCTCATGAGGAAGTGCAAATCTCCTCATCAAAGAGAGTATCCTCCTCATCCCACCAAGGTGCATCATCGTGATCAAAGTATTCATTCTCCCCTTCAGGGAAAATGACATCCTCATCCCACTTTGGGGCACCCTCCGAGTCAGAAGCATCACCCCACTCCTTCACTTCGATAGGATCATAAAAAATGTGTGTAGAAAAATCATGCAAAGAGACTGGAGGAACAAAAAGATTTGGTTCCTCCGCAAAAAGATCCGCTAACGCCTCCCCAATGGAAAGAATACTTTCCTCATCATACTCAGGTGCATCTAGGAGCTCCCATTCCTCTCCTTGTTGGCTAACAGATGAGTGATCATCATGACTAGGAGTGAAGCCATACACAGGGAGTGAGGAGTCCATGCACAAGACAAGCTCAGGGGTAGAGGGCACAATTGCCTCCATGGGTAAAGAATGAGCGATAGGGACAATGTTGTCATGAGTGGAGGAGCAGCGGTCAGGATTGAAAAGACTTGGATAGTCCTTCAATTCATGACCCTCTCCTCGACACAACATGCAAACAAAGTTCCTACACTGCCTAGCATTTAACTCATTCATTTGGTCTATATAATAGACCATCTTGTCGTAAGTGCTAGGAGAAATGTCCCATGATGAAATATTTGACAATTAAAGCAGATATAACGAGATTGAAATTCTTTACAAGAAAATTTACACAAACTAATAAAACTTCTTGGATTAGACTTGCCTAAAACTTTAAAAATAAGTGGGAAAGAAATAATAACAAGCAGTAAATAAGTAAAAAGCAAACAAACAAAAATAATAAGGCGGCTATACACACTGGAAGAAACTTCTCTCTCTCAGCTCTCCCTCTCAAGAAAACTCACACGTCTGTGTTCCCCGGCAACGGCGCCAAAAACTTGATGCACAAATCTTAGCACACCGCTAAAGGCGGTAGTAAGACTGTGGCACGAAACGGCAGTGTACCGATCGTTCAAGTAATATAAAATGGGAATGCATCCCCAAGTATCGATCTCAAAGGAACACAGTAAGGTGTAGTTAACTTTCAAGGAAGGACTTGAGATCGAAGTCCTAAAGGTCGGATGGAATGCGGGAGAGTTGGTTTGGCTTTTGGAAAATAAAAGAAAACATCTACAACTACTCCTATGCAATGCCGATATGCAATGCTTCGCTTGGCGGGATGGAGACTAGGCAGGCCTTGAGCGCGCTGCGTCGCAAGGGCAGATGGACGAGTAGGTAAGCGGAGTCGAACTGTGCAGGCCTTGAGCGCACTGCTTCGTTGGGCGAATGGATTACACGGGCCGCTATGCCACGCTTCGCTAGGCGGATGGAAGAGTAGGAAAGCGGATGGAATGGTTCGCACCTGCGGAGTCGGAATGGATTACACGGGACGCTATGCCACTCTTCGCTAGGCGGATGGAAGAGTAGGCATACGGATGAGGGTCGCAAGCACCTCGTCAACAAGCACGCCACTAGCAATTGCTAGTGTGGCACACGAACGTGATGGCGGGATGGAGGATGGAATGAGGCGCTCCTCACTTGCATAAACCACTCATATCAATTTTACATTAACATGAAATACAAAAATAACATGATAAGGTTTAAGCAAACATTGTTCATACACCCAAACTATAAAGGAAAACGATACTACAGTATAAAGGGGGTTCAGATTACAACCAAAGCACGGAGACTCATCGGAGGTTCACGGCCGGAATCTAGGGTTGTCAATCCTTGTCCGGGCTCGGGCTCCAACTGTCGTCCGGGGTCCGGAAGAGTTGTCACCTTCTTCTATTATACCCGTCTTCTCCGTCAATCTTCTCTGGCCACGATCTCACCGGAGAACTTCATATATGCAGCAGGAAATCCCTTGAAATGGAGCTTTGGAGATGCACGATCAATGGAGGAGGCCTAGAGGATGCTCCGGCTTGAGATTTGCAAGAGAATGGCGGCCAGAGCTCCTCCCGAAGGTGGGCGGTGATGGAGAGGCGAGATGGGCGCTCTGGAGCAGGAAACGGCGCTGAAATAGACCTAAAATACGGATTTTTTGGGGCGAAAGGATTCGTGAAAATGCGTATTTATAGAAAGCAGAATTTTGAGTGCGCACGGTCAGTGGCGCACGACCAGTGACCGTACGTGAAGGAATGCCTATGATAGTGCGCGAAGAACCTGTAGCATAATCCTGAACTGCAAAATAGCACACGATCAGTGGCGCACGTCCAGTGGTCGTGCGCACTATATCCAGTGGTCGTGTGCAGTGCCAGACAGGCCCATTTTAAGTGAGAATTAATGCACGATCAGTGGCGCACGACCAATGGTCGTGCGCACTAATGTCCAGTGCTCGTGCGCAGTGTTCCTATGCAGTTTTTGCGCCCCGGAACACTCGCACAACCCCTGTATCAACATGAAAGATCATCGGGCCACGCAAATGGGCATTCCACACATTCTCAAATATAGAAATTAAATTGCAACATAAAGCATAAGTAAGATAAACATAAAAATACACCGAAACGGGCCTAAAAGTGCACATAGCATGGAATATCAAATATGAATGAAAACATGCCTAAAGTGTAGTGCAAAGACTAGATAATTGGCCCGAATGAGTCCAAAAATATGTATATAATTGGGACTCATCAGTTCCACCGTAGGCTTTATCTTGAACATGAACTCATGTGGGGTCTTCATGTTGATGGGACTTAAAGGCATCTGATTGATGACATAAGTTACACAAGACATTCCCTCTGCCCAGAAGGACTTTGGGATACTCTTGGCATGAAGCCAACATTTGCAGGTCTCCGTCAGATGATGGATCTTCTGCTCTGCAATGTTGTTCTGTTGTGAAGTGTGAGCACAAGAGAGCTCTCTCCAGATCCCATGCTTCCTGCAGAAGTTAAAGAACACATATGAGGTGAGCTCCCCTCAATTGTTGGCTCTGAACTTCTTGATTCGCAGGTTGAGCTGACCTTCCACTAGCTTCTTAAATTCCACAAACTTCCCGAATGCTTCCGACTTCTCCTTCAGAAAATACACCCAAATATATCTAGTGAAATCATCAATCAAGACCAGCATATACCTGCTGCCTCCAAGACTGGATGTTGCGGTAGGTCCAAATAGATCACCATGAATACACTCCAATGGTGTCTTGCATATGCTTTGTGACTTGTCAAATGGAAGGAGTTGAGCCTTACCATATTGACAACCTGCACAAACATGACCTTCACCGAAAGATGATAGACTAGGCAAGCCTCTCACAAGGCCTCTTCCCATCATATCCTTCAGCTTATCCATCCTAACATGCCCAAGTCTTTCATGCCAGATAGAAGCGCTATCATTAATCCTCATCTCATCAACATACAAACTTGTAGATAACACAAACAAGTCCTTCACCCTTCTACCAACATGAGTGACTTCAGCCTTCACCGCTGACATGATTCAAAGAAACTTCACTTCTGTTGGACCAAACAGAATGTGATAGCCAGCATCAACAGCGTTGGTCACCGAGATGAGGTTTTTCTTCATCCCCGAAACATGATAGACACTCTTCAAAGTAAGAGGACCTCTATCTCCGTTCAAAGAAACTACACCCTCCTTCTCTACTGCATGTATAGTATCATCAACAGTAACGATAACATCATTACCTGTGTATGTCTGCAAAGAAAAGAACTTGGATTCATCCCTAGTAAGGTGATGACCACACCTAGAATCCACTATCCAATCATCCTGATAGTTAATGGAAGCCATAGCCCGAACACAAGTGCCCATCATAAAGGCTCCATCTCCCTAACTAACATTAGTATTGGAACCAGCCTCTTCCTTTCCTATAGCATGCCCGGACTGAAGATTGACTCTACAGTCCTTCTTGAAGTGACCAAGCTTATTGCACCTGAAGCATCTTGGTCCTTCCTTCTTCTTCCCATCACGCTTAGGAGCATAGTGTAACACCCTGCCAGTACGAAAAGTATAACAGCAGGTCCGGCCGGGACCCCACGCCATACAAGCCACACTAGTTTGGAGTTAAAAGGTGATAACCAGAAAGGTAACTACAAAACGAGAGTACAAAACGTAAGCGGAAGCATTAATTAAACCATTCAAAAGACATGTCCACTATCATAGGAATGAGTCCAGAAGTAAGAGTTACGGCCTTAGGGCCTTACATCAAATCAATGTACAAAACTCCAAAAAAAGCATACATCGGCACGCAGGCCGGCAATACGTGAGAAAACAGGAAAAAGGCTGGCCTTCGAGGGCCAACACAGCAAAAGGGTCAACGCCCGCTACTTCCCGCTAGGCTCACCTGCACCTGCATAAGAACATTCCACCAAGTGGTGGCAAACAAAGTAACGGTCAGCACAGCTGACCAAATTATAACGACCCCACCCCATTCCCGGGGTGGCGGAGATTCTACCCTGCAAGTAAGCCATACTAGCACAAGTACTAATCTAAAGAAAGTGCAACTACACAAGGTGAGGTTTCAAGCACAATCAATCTTCTAGGTTGAGCATCAAAAGAAGGGAACCTAGGTATGCACATGATGTTGGTTGGGCTCACCCGAGGGTTTCCCACAACCGCCTAAGCAATCGCATGAGGCTAATCATAACATCAAATTCACAACACTCCACCCTAAGGGTCACAACCTTAGGTGGGAAACAAGAGCTTTTGGTCGGTCTAGGTATGACACCTTCCACGACCTCTCCCATGATCACACGGCCTTCATGAGGAAGGGACCTCTCGCCGATCTGCATGGAAACGGGTTCGGTTCAGCTTTGCCCGTGCTCTAATCGTCGCGATCTATCGCACGACGCGGGTACGGCTTCACCTCGGCCCGTAAGGGTTTAGCACTTTCAAGTGCTACACAAAAAAATATACGCTACGCACCTAACCCCTTCACAAGGATCTAGGCTTCGCGAATTCTCAACAAGGGAGGTACATACGCTCCGCAACAATAACGTGGTGAAGGTTTGCCTTCATCCAAAACTCAAAGCATGGGGCTTTCGTAGGGATCTTCACAAGACGCCTACACTTAACTCCCGCAATACTATAGGTGAGTTCACGGAGTCATTCTCCGGCACGCATTCTAGGTCTAACCTAAATGCAACGTCGCAAATCAAGCATCACCGATTCGGGCTCACGGCCACGAATAGGCTTCACACAAAATGCCTAAATCCGCACGACTACCGGATTTTCTACATGCAATATGCCGGGGACGGACACAATCTACCCGGAGTCCCGAAGGACTTGAGGAAATCCTACACTTCACCCATTTGGTGAAAGAGATACCTCATGCAAGCAAAGAAGAGGAATAAATGGACAAATACAAGTCCAAAGTTCGGGAGGAAGAATCGTTACCCTAGACGTGTTCCTCTTCGCCATGGATCCGAGATTCTACGCGGAGGGAAAGAACCGCACCGGGCTGCACTCTCCGGATCTGGAAACGGCTCGCGAAACGGAGCTCCGGAGCTCCGTCAATGGCGAAATCTCCTCTTCTTCTTCCTTGCCCCCTTCTTCTTCCTCTAGCCTAGGAGAGAGAAACACTATGAAATAATGAGGGTTTAATCCCTCTCCAAAGCCCTAAGACCCCCCAGCATCAAATCCCAGCCGTTGGATCGAATTCCAAGAAATTTGATCGGTCGGATCCTCTTCTCCGCTCAAAATCGCGGAACAGAATAAACAGGGCGAACGATCACAGGCGCACGGTCAGTGGTCGTGCGCGACGAGGGCAATGGTCGTGCGCACTATCCGGGACAAAACTCTGAATTCTTGCGAATAAGCGCACGATCGCTGGCGCACGATCACTGGTCGTGCGCGAAGAGGGAAATGGTCGTGCGCACTGTCCGAGACAGAACTCGATTCTCTTCTGAATTAACGCACGATCGCTGGCACACGATCACTGGTCGTGCGTGATGAGGCCACTGATCGTGCGCTAAGAGCAGACAGGGAAAATTTTAGCCTGCTTCACGTGCCGCACTACCACTCCGCCTACTTCGCGGAACTACCAGACTTGGGGTGTTACAACTCCACCCTCCTTAAAAGAATTTCGTCCCGAAATCCAGGAAACAGTAATAGCATAAATTACAGTTATACTTTACCTGAGGGAAATAGCTCGGGATACTCCGCAAGCATCGTTTGCTCTCTCTCCCAAGAGAGCTCCTCTCGGCCGCAGTTATCCCACCGGACTTTTACCATCCGAATGGACTTGTTCCGCAGCTGCTTTACTTCGGTATCTTCGATGCGTAAAGGCTTGACTTTCGTCGACAACCCACTATCGACCGGAACTTTGCCGACCGCAACGATATGAGTAGGCTCTTGCACTGCCTTCCTCAACACTGAAATGTGGAACACGTCGTGCAGACCGCTCAGCTCTGCAGATAGTGCAAGCCGATAAGCCGCATCACCAACACGCTCCACGATCTCGAACGGTCCTAAGTACCTCGGACTGAGCTTTTTCAAGCGTCGAATCCTTGATACCCCTTTGAACGGTTTGATCTTCAAGTAAACCCGGTCACCGACGGCAAACTCTAAGTTCCTATGCTTGGCGTTGAAATACTTTGCTTGCCTATCCTGGGCAACCAATAGCCTTTCGCGTATAGTCCGGATCGTCGAAGTTGCTTCTTCAACATCCTTTCGCTTCAATAGCTTAGTATCGCCCGTTTCCGCCCAAGACAACGGCGTACGACACTTCTTACCATAGAGGGCCTCGAAAGGAGCCATCTTTATGCTGGCTTGGTAGCTATTATTGTAGGCGAATTCGATCATATAGAGGTGATCCTCCCACCTCTTTCCAAAGTCTAGAGCGCACATTCGGAGCATATCCTCCATAGTCCTGTTGGTTCTATCGGTCTGTCCATCCGTTTGCGGGTGGAAGGCCGTGCTGAACTTCAATTTTGTGCCCAACAGTTCATGGATAAGCCTCCAATCTTTCGATGTGAAACGCCCGTCACGATCGCTGACGATGCTACGAGGGACACCGTGCAGTCTCACGATACTATCCACATAGAGCTTTGCTAGCTTCTCTACGGAATCATCCTTCCGGTTCGGAATGAAGTGTGATACCTTTGTCAAACGGTCCACGATCACCCATATGGCGTCGTTTCCATGTTGCGATCTCGGCAATCCGTGCACGAAATCCATCGAAATATCATCAAACTTCCATTCCGGAATCGGCAAGGACTTCAGAAAGCCACCGGGACGTTGACATTCCGCTTTCACCAACGCGCAAGTATGACACTTGGCTACGTAAAGGGCAATGTCTTTCTTCATGCCCGGCCACCAGAACAGTTTCTTCAAATCCATAAACATTTTAGTGCTCCCCGGGTGGATCGAGTACTTGGTATGATAAGCCTCGTACATCAATTCCGCCCGTAGAGTACCAACGTTTGGGATGCATAACCTTTCCTGCTTCCACATAAGGTCGTCTTCGAAGGAGAAATCAGCGTTTAACCCTTCAACGGTTTCCGCTTTGTATCGTTTCAAGCTCTCGTCCAACTCCAATGCTTGTCGAACTCGGTCGGCAAGGTCGTAGTGAACTTCCGTCCAGTTCAAGCATGCTGAAGTAGACGTTCCCCTATCAATGCATATGATCTCCATTTCTTCTAGCTCACGGATTAGACGCTCATCGTGCATCAAAATCCAATTTGCTTGTGCGGGAGCCCGACGACTCAACACGTCTGCAACTACGTTTCCTTTACCGGGAGTATACTTGATATCGAAGGTGTAGTCCCCAAGGAACTCCATCCACCTCCTTTGGCGCATGTTCAACTCCCTTTGGTCTAGTAAGTACTTGAGGCTCTTATGGTCGGTAAAGATATCGATCTTCACGCCATATAGATAGTGTCTCCAAAGTTTGAGGGCAAAAACCACGGCCGCTAGCTCCAAATCGTGGACCGGGTAATTCCTCTCGTGAACCTTCAGTTGCCGGGAGCCGTAGGAAATTACCTTCCCGAACTGCACTAGGACACAACCCAAACCACTTCCTGAGGCGTCGCTATATATTTCGTAGCCTTCCGTACCCTGTGGCGAGCATAGAATGGGCGCCATGGTCAGACGGCTCTTTAGCTCTTCAAAAGCTCGTGCGCACTCGGGCGACCAAACGAACTTATGATCCTTCCTAGTCAGTTTTGTGAGAGGAAGTGCGATCCTCGAGAAGTTTTCCACAAAGCGCCTATAATAGCCGGCAAGTCCTAAGAAACTTCGGACTTCCGCTACGTTTTTCAACAAAGGCCACGCTTGGATCGCTTCTATCTTCGACGGATCAACTGCAATTCCTTCGCCACTAACAACATGACCAAGGAATGCCACTGACGGTAGCCAAAACTCGCACTTGGAGAACTTGGCATATAGCTGACTCCTCCTCAAGGTGCTCAGGACTGCGTGCAGATGCCCTACATGCTCCTCTTCCGACTGAGAGTATACCAAAATGTCGTCGATGAAGACGATCACAAATTGATCTAAATACTCTCGGAATGTCCTATTCATCAAGTCCATGAATACCGACGGTGCGTTGGATAGACCGAACGGCATTACCGTGAACTCAAAGTGCCCAAAGCGGGTACTGAACGCTGTCTTTGGGATGTCGCATTCCCTTAATCGCAGTTGATAGTAGCCGGACCTTAGGTCTAGCTTGGAGTAAACCGTCGACCCCAACAGTTGGTCGAATAGATCATCGATTCTAGGAATCGGATATCGGTTTTTCTCGGTCAACTTGTTTAGCTCTCTATAATCGATACATAGACGCAAGCTCCCATCCTTCTTTTTCACAAAGAGGACCGGTGCACTCCAAGGCGAAGAACTTGGACGTACGTAGCCTTGCTCTAGCAGCTCTTGCAATTGGACCTTCAACTCTGCCAATTCCTTTGGCGCTATTCGGTATGGTGAGCGGGCCACAGGTTTGGCACCTGGCACCAACTCGATACAGAAATCAATCTCCCGATGAGGCGGAGCCCCAGGGAGTTCGTTAGGAAACACGTCGGCGTATTCCGCTACAACTGGGACATCACACAACCTGGGCTTTGGCTCCGAAGCCTCCAACAAGGTGAAGAACAACTCGGCGCCTTTTCTCACCGCCTTAACCACCTGGAGAGCAGACATCAGCGTCTTGCTCGCTCCTCGCATACCGGCGAATGTGGTTTCATCGTCGGTGTTCGTTCCCAGAGTGATCTCCTTTGTATTGCAATCTATGCATGCTCGCTGCTCCGAGAGCCAGTCCATGCCGAAGATCACATCGAATTCAGCTAACGGTAGTAGCGACGCTTCCAAGTCGAAATCTTGACTTCCGATCCGCACCTTCACACGGCTCTTCCTATCCGCACTCATTCGAGATCCATTGGGTAGCACTACTTCCAATCTATCCTCTACAAAGGTAGACGGCACTCCGATTCGCACCACGAAGTCCTCAGACAGAAAAGAGTGCGATGCACCCGTATCGAATAGAGCTCTCGCCGGATAGTTGAAAATTAGGACGAAACCTAATTGTACACAAATAACACATATAGTCGTACAACAGTAAGAATCATATACATAGCTGTAAAAGCTAACTTCTAATTCGTACCTGTGACGACATCGGTTTGTCGTATAGCTTCTTGTTGGCCAAGCGAATAGACTCTCGGCTGAGTCGGAATGTGTTGGGAGGCCGAAGACTCTGCCGCTTTGCCCTTTTCCGCAGCCCGAGCATAATCCACCGCTCGATTTGCCGCCTTTGGGGGACCACTTCGACACACCGCAGCTTTGTGTCCCACCTTCCCGCAGGTGAAACACGTAATAGGAGTCCGCGCGGTCGTGGCTCCCGAAACGTTCGAAGAAGCTGGTTCCGCCTGCTTGAACTTCCGCTTGTTCCTTCTGAAGTCCGGCTTGGACTGAGAGGCCGGCGCATGAAACTCGGGTTTCTTTACAACACTCTTTGCTTGTACCCTCTTCATGTCCAACTCCAAAGATCTGGCGGTTTGCACCATCACTTGGAAGCCAAACGTCATAGGGCCTGCAAGGAGCAGCCTCAACTCGTCCCGAAGCCCTTCATAGAATTTATTCGTCTTCGTCTCCTCATCCTCCACCAATGCCCCCGCATAGCGACTCAGTCTGGTAAACTCATGTAAGTAATCGTCAACGGAGCGATCACCTTGAGTTAACCTCAGGAACTGGTTTTGTAACGCAATGCGTTGGGCAGAGGGGATAAACCGCTGGAGGAACGACTTTGAAAACTCAGCCATTGTTATTTCAGTAATGTCTCTATCGCCGAACTTGTGCAGTTCCTGCTCTTCCCACCACAGCACAGCCTCTCCGTCAAGAAGGAAAGTGGCTAAGGTGACCATCATGGCTTCGTCCGTCGCCGTCGCCCTCAGAGTTCTTCTAACTCTTGACAACCAGTCTTCTGCCTCCGTTGGGGACTCAGATCCCGAGAAGGTAGGAGGATTAAAGCTCAAGAAGTGCTTTAATTGTTGGTCACGCGCTCGCCCCGCAACTACTTGCGCAACTTGACGCTCCACCCTCGGTGCTAACGCCGGTTCCACTGCAGCTACTGGCACAGGGGCATCAACCCTTGGTGCTACCGCAGGTTCCATTGCAGGTTCAATTACCGGGGCCGCATCAGTAGTGTGCGTAGCAGGCTGTGCAAGCCTTTGCGGTTGAGCATTGATCATCGCGAAGACTGCTTCTGCGACCATTCTGATCATCTCAGCTGAAGGAGTGGTCGCTGGCACCTCAGCCGACCCACTACTTTCAGCGGTGTTACGGGGTTGAGACCGCCCCGCAGCACTTCTAGTCACCTATAATCATGCAAGGCACAATTTAGTGACCCTAAACATATCAAACATCAATCATGGAACGCTCAGGTTCCGCAAACAAGTATGTTTTTTTTTTTCATTCCTAAGTGGACATTCTTATTAGTTTTTGTCGTTTTAGGTGAATGCACAGCCCGTGCGCACCACCCCTTAAAAGGAATTCGTCCCGAATTCGCTAAACTACGGATCGACGCCTTTAGTCCGATACCAAATTGTAACACCCTGCCAGTACGAAAAGTATAACAGCAGGTCCGGCCGGGACCCCACGCCATACAAGCCACACTAGTTTGGAGTTAAAAGGTGATAACCAGAAAGGTAACTACAAAACGAGAGTACAAAACGTAAGCGGAAGCATTAATTAAACCATTCAAAAGACATGTCCACTATCATAGGAATGAGTCCAGAAGTAAGAGTTACGGCCTTAGGGCCTTACATCAAATCAATGTACAAAACTCCAAAAAAAGCATACATCGGCACGCAGGCCGGCAATACGTGAGAAAACAGGAAAAAGGCTGGCCTTCGAGGGCCAACACAGCAAAAGGGTCAACCCCCGCTACTTCCCGCTAGGCTCACCTGCACCTGCATAAGAACATTCCACCAAGTGGTGGCAAACAAAGTAACGGTCAGCACAGCTGACCAAATTATAACGACCCCACCCCATTCCCGGGGTGGCGGAGATTCTACCCTGCAAGTAAGCCATACTAGCACAAGTACTAATCTAAAGAAAGTGCAACTACACAAGGTGAGGTTTCAAGCACAATCAATCTTCTAGGTTGAGCATCAAAAGAAGGGAACCTAGGTATGCACATGATGTTGGTTGGGCTCACCCGAGGGTTTCCCACAACCGCCTAAGCAATCGCATGAGGCTAATCATAACATCAAATTCACAACACTCCACCCTAAGGGTCACAACCTTAGGTGGGAAACAAGAGCTTTTGGTCGGTCTAGGTATGACACCTTCCATGACCTCTCCCATGATCACACGGCCTTCATGAGGAAGGGACCTCTCGCCGATCTGCATGGAAACGGGTTCGGTTCAGCTTTGCCCGTGCTCTAATCGTCGCGATCTATCGCACGACGCGGGTACGGCTTCACCTCGGCCCGTAAGGGTTTAGCACTTTCAAGTGCTACACAAAAAAATATACGCTACGCACCTAACCCCTTCACAAGGATCTAGGCTTCGCGAATTCTCAACAAGGGAGGTACATACGCTCCGCAACAATAACGTGGTGAAGGTTTGCCTTCATCCAAAACTCAAAGCATGGGGCTTTCGTAGGGATCTTCACAAGACGCCTACACTTAACTCCCGCAATACTATAGGTGAGTTCACGGAGTCATTCTCCGGCACGCATTCTAGGTCTAACCTAAATGCAACGTCGCAAATCAAGCATCACCGATTCGGGCTCACGGCCACGAATAGGCTTCACACAAAATGCCTAAATCCGCACGACTACCGGATTTTCTACATGCAATATGCCGGGGACGGACACAATCTACCCGGAGTCCCGAAGGACTTGAGGAAATCCTACACTTCACCCATTTGGTGAAAGAGATACCTCATGCAAGCAAAGAAGAGGAATAAATGGACAAATACAAGTCCAAAGTTCGGGAGGAAGAATCGTTACCCTAGACGTGTTCCTCTTCGCCATGGATCCGAGATTCTACGCGGAGGGAAAGAACCGCACCGGGCTGCACTCTCCGGATCTGGAAACGGCTCGCGAAACGGAGCTCCGGAGCTCCGTCAATGGCGAAATCTCCTCTTCTTCTTCCTTGCCCCCTTCTTCTTCCTCTAGCCTAGGAGAGAGAAACACTATGAAATAATGAGGGTTTAATCCCTCTCCAAAGCCCTAAGACCCCCCAGCATCAAATCCCAGCCGTTGGATCGAATTCCAAGAAATTTGATCGGTCGGATCCTCTTCTCCGCTCAAAATCGCGGAACAGAATAAACAGGGCGCACGATCACAGGCGCACGGTCAGTGGTCGTGCGCGACGAGGGCAATGGTCGTGCGCACTATCCGGGACAGAACTCTGAATTCTTGCGAATAAGCGCACGATCGCTGGCGCACGATCACTGGTCGTGCGCGAAGAGGGAAATGGTCGTGCGCACTGTCCGAGACAGAACTCGATTCTCTTCTGAATTAACGCACGATCGCTGGCACACGATCACTGGTCGTGCGCGATGAGGCCACTGATCGTGCGCTAAGAGCAGACAGGGAAAATTCTAGCCTGCTTCACGTGCCGCACTACCACTCCGCCTACTTCGCGGAACTACCAGACTTGGGGTGTTACACATAGCTCCTCTCCTGCTGATATGAAGTAGATGGACCATCATCTCCAGATGACTTCTTCTTCTTATCCCAACGCTTCTTCTTACCTGAATATAAAACCTCACTTTCTCCCCCAGAGACAGACATCACCGCCATCTGCATAGTCAGACTCTCTTGCGAAGTAAGCAAGTTTTCCAGCTCCAGCAATGATGGCTGATTGGCCCAGCCTTGAACATAAGTAACAAAGACCACATACTCCCTCTGCAAGCCGCGGATTATGTGCCTCTTCAGCTTAGCTTCTGAGATAGGCTCATCCGGGTCCAAAGCCGAAATCTTTGCACAAATGTTCTTCATCTTCAGGAAGAACGTTGATATGGACAAGTCTCCTTGAGTGGCTTTCGCCAACTCATTCTCCAAGAACTATAGCCGAGCTACATTCTTCTTATTGAACAAACCATCCAAGGCCGTCCAAATCTCAGCAGCTGATCGACATCCAACGATGTGATCAAATAGTTCTAATGAGATAGCCCACTTGAGAGTAAACTCCACCTTAGCATTAGTTCTCCTCCAAGCTCTCACCAGATGAGCATTTTCACCAACATCAACCACTTCTTGAGTTTCTTCTCCACCAACAACCTCTTAGAGGTCCTTACCCAAAAGATAGCTCTTCACGCAAGACTTCCACTTCTTAAAGTTAGTCTGCGTCAAGAGCTCAATACCAAGACCTCTTGCTATTCCTCCTTCCATTGTTATACCACTGATAACTGTGCTTCCAGAAATCCAAGCAAGATAACTGCGATTAAATCACTGCTCAAACCTCTGGCACCTCTGATACCATGTTAAAATTTTTTAATAAACGGATAACGAGAACAAGGTCGCAGGAACACTCTCAACCATACCAAGCACCAGAAATCAGAAATAATGAAGGAACAAGAGAAATCTTGTATTAACTATCTTCTGTACATAGTGGGACATACATGGCGAGACATGATTTATCAGAACACCGGATGAGGAGAAAAGAAACAACCACAAGAAGCTGGCGGTTACAAAGAACAACCCGCCAAACCGCCCGACTAACAAAGCTGCCCGCTCAAACTGTCAAGTCGCCAAGCTGACCGCACGGCTAACCGTGAAATCACCAACCCGCAACTCAACACGCGGACTGCTCGTTATTCCAATGCTCACTCTGTTCACCCAAGCAAGGCCGCCTGACCGCAGTCACTTGGCCTCTCTTAATCGCGAACAAGCTCCTGAAGAACTGAACAGAAGTAACAGACTGACAAAGGCAAACCGCCTAACCGCCGCGGTCTGAACTTTATTGAAAGCTGGAAATGAGCTGAAGAGAACCTACGTTTTCGTTGTCCGCGACCTCCTACTGCTACCCGCTGCTGACTGCTGCCGACTTAACCGCTGCGGTTTCCTCTGATCAAATCAGAACCACAAGCAAGCCGCACAACCTGCGAACACAACAAATTCAAGCCTCAAACCGCGCAAACAGAAAAGTCTATCCATACCACAAACTCGCGAGCTCTCAGTTATTGTTCACGTCTTATTCTTAGCTTAGGTGGGGGTCCTATTTATAGTAGAGGTGAGGAGTGCGTTCACCGCCTATGCGATAGGATAACCGTCCATATCAACAACGACTGGTAGAAGATAACTCGCGCGGCTTGCTGAGAACCCTGCCGAACAGCTCGCCGACTTAGTAGCAAGTTGCGGACTACTTCGCAACTGTCAGCAATACCAGCAGACACCTGCCAGCCTGCGAGCAAAAAACTGGCCAAAGCTCCAACACCCAGAAGTAACCATGAACACCATCCGCTCGGTTACTACCAGAGAGCTATCCCCAGATAGTCAAGGATCAAGACCACCTGTATCTGGCAATCCGCCAGTCCATTGCGGGAAGAAAACCCGCGCGGTCTCCTTAACAGACCGCCTGACCTCCACGGTTTGCCAGACCGCCCGGTCTGATGCCCAGACCACCTGATCTCCACTTACACTTCAAAAAATTCAACATATATCACTTCTATTAGCAGCGACTTCATGAGCAGTTTCAAGCATTTGCATAGATTCAACGTTCTACAATAGTAAATTCTCTCCTTGTAAAAATTCAGTGGAAGAAAACACTATAGACGTTGACACTACATCATCTCATGACTATATGAAGCTTTTGGGTTTCTCCCTGCATCATTTCCCAAAGAGGATATTGAGCTATAATAAAAAAATGCGTAAAGAGGTGTGCTTTTGACTATAAAAAACTATTTACATGTCTTTTTTAATTCTAGTTTAGAGAAGCCTTCCAGAATAGTACTTCTAAAAAAATGGTGTTGTGGTTTTGATTACATGGGGTTTAGTGGTGATGATCATCACCAGTTGCTTCCATTATAAAGCTCCACTTACTGTTTAAATTTTGAAAATTAAAAACATGATACGTTCAGGGCCATATGATCCTTTGGTTTGATATGAGGGTCTCCCCCTATGGGGTTTAGTGTGGCAAAAATTTCACTTCTCTATCTTTCCAACATTTGTCTCTCCCTAACTATCAGTTCTATTTATTTTTTCAGGGAACACTTCCTTTTTACATGAGGAGCTTTGAATAGGGATATGCTTAATAATATAATTGTTGAGCTTAGAAGTAAGGTATTTCTGACGCCTCTAATTGACTTCTGATTTCATGTTCTTCACTAGTTCTATATTTATTCTTTTTAATATCAAAAATGGCAAAATATATTTTAAATAGAAAATGGTGTAGATGCTGGGATTTGAATCTGGATCACCAGAGCATGTGATCAAGTACACTATATCATAAGAAAATATGGATTGATGTTTAATTATCTTTGTGCATGTGTTTATGCTTTGTATAGAATTATAACTTTCAGAGTTGTATGTATTGTTTTCCCTCCTTTTTTGGATATGTTGTCGATTTTCGTAATATGTGTATCTTTGTGTTGGCATTTTTAGGCGTGGGGGGAGCGCTTCGAGCACATAATTGGTGGGAGATAATAGATTCACTTCCTTGAGGTAATTAATGAGTTCAGTTTCTTCTTAGCTTCATTGTAATTTATGGATATGGGCAAATTGTATTATTTTGTCTGGGGAAAGGAATGGGACTTGTATTTCATTGTACTCTCCTCATATTCACTTTTTCATTGTATTTCATTGTATTCTCTTCATATTCTCTTTTTCTAATATATATGATATGCAATTTGGGATTTGGACATGTTTGTATTCAAATATATGTTGATCATGAAGTATTGCTTGACTGTAGGTTTATGAATTTGGGTCCAGGCTGTGGAAGCTCAAGGGAGAGGTGCAGTAGGAGGCGAAAATAAAGTTTATTGAGATGTTGAAGACCTTGGATGCGGTGCTCGACGACAAGAAGTATTTCACCTGCGATAGGTTTGGGCTAGTTGATATCGCCTTGGTGCTGTGACCCAGGTAAATGTCCCAGATTTAGCATTATAAACAAACCATTTTGAAAAGTGTTTTAATCAACTTGTTGCCAACCATTACATTATGTGTTTCTAGTCTAGTTGATCGAGAAGTTAAAAGACCTCGGGATGGAACAACTCGATAATATGAATTTACCGAAGGATTTCAAGGACGAAGAAAAAACATGGGTTTTGCTTTCTTAGGATTTTCTTCTCATTCTGATGCAATGATAGCATTTCAACGGCTTAAAAAGATGTTGATTTTGGTCAAAATAGAACTGCAAAAGATGTCTTTTCCACTAATTCATTGCATCATAATGAAGATGCTCGACGAGAAGATCTTACGACAAATATTTCTTCGCCGGAGAACAAAACCGGGCTGAAGATCGCCTGATGTTACTTGTTTCGACAATGGTAAACCAACACATCCATTGTTTTCCTTGCAGATAATTTCGGATCTAGCATATGCTACAGATTTTATACATTTGTTCAAATATTTCTGGGAATCTTTGTAGCAGATCTTTTGAAAAAAGTTTTTAGTTATGGTTCCTTGGATTCAGGAGTGATTTTATAGTTGTGACTTGGTTGCTTTATTACATCCAAATAAATGTATGTGGATGAATATGATTGTAATTGTGTTTTATTTACTGAATCATGTTGTTAAATGACTGTTTTCAGATCTAGATTTTGAATTGGGAATAGTTGTGATTTTACTTGTCTATAGATGCACAAAGACACCATTTTCATTTCATTACTTCTCTTGAAATCGGCAATTGGGAATAATTGTGATTTTATGTGTACGTAGATGCACAAAATCTAATCTTTTGAACTGAATCATTATTTCCATTGGTTGTAAATTTTTTAAAATGCTACGACATTGACGTTTTTTTAAAACACTGCGACTTTTGGCAACAATTTTGAAGTGTTACTTTCGTGTCTTTTGGTAACAGTTTTTTAAATGTATCGCTACAAGACAACATTTCTAAAATGTTGCAAGAGGCCCACCGAAATTGTTGCCTATACTGAGGTTATAGGCAACAGTTTTTGTATAATGTTGCATAAAGGTATGCAAACAGTTGCCTTTGAGAATAGGTAACGCGGGTATAGACACTATCCTATGACAACAATTTTTTATGTTTTGGCAACAATTTGCAGTTTTAGGCAACATTTATCAAGTGTTGTTAAATGCCAAAAATGTTGTAGTGATGCTTTGACATTGATCTATGCATTCCATTATTCACCAAACTTTTCTTGTTCGGGTTTTCTCGATATTGACCCCCCATATCACAACCAAGAAATACATGGGCCTTTGGTTGTTGGTTCAGATTATCGAAAGATTTTATGATTACTACATAACAAAAACTCCAACTCACACCACAAGCCCATTCGAAATGAATATTGTAATAAAAATACTCATAATATGGGACTAAAAGAAAGAAGCAAAATCACACTAATATAAAATACTCATACAACACAAAAGACATGTTATAAAGCATGAAATAAGACAAAAAATATAAAGTAATAAAAGTTATCTATCAATATTCATTATAATTTCCTAGACCACAAAAAAATTTCCCTTGGAAGAGCTTATGGTGACGTGTAGTTTCCCTATATAAGATATATAAGCTTGGGATTATGTTGACTCAAGTGTTAAGATTTTTTTTATTAACTCATGCTTGGTGTTATAAAGTTCACATCATTTGAAAAATCTCCATTTTTTTGAAGGAAAGTATTTTTATTAGAGGGTAACTTCCTTTAGTCTAACATGTTTGGTGTATTTTTATTAACTCAAGTTTGATGTTTTTAACACATTTTATCCACCCTTGTTGTGTTAAGTGTAATTAATGCCACACGAAGGCGCACTCGCTCGTATGCACAGAACCGAATTGGGACCGAGACCTAGAATTATTGTATTAGATTCTGTCGGTTTTGAATTAATTTTATTTGATTTGAGACCATGATGGTCGATTAGAATCTCTAATTTGTCCTCCGCCTTACTCGGTCGACAGTGATCTTCTATCACTTATGAGCCTTCAGTACTAGGTACCGCTGAAGAGTGGTGCAACATCCTTTAGAACATCATTTACACATGTTAACTAGGCTAGAGCCCAGTTTGGGGTGGACTTACTTTCACCGGTCAAGCGGTTACGACCAATTAAGGTCCGGTTCATGCAGTCGTAACCGCTTGACCGGTGAAGATAAGTCCCCCCAAACAGAGCCTAGATCTCTTACTTTGTTCCAATTTTTATTACAATAGTTTCATTTCAAAGAATTATTGTTCTATTCTATTTATTTCAATATTGAGTTAGGATTCACCCTTCGAGGAGGTCAAATCTTTTCTAACCACAAGTATATGAATGTTGATTAATGGTCATTTCAAATTTAGTGTCAAATCAGGTGTTGGAAATTTTGGTTGTACGAATTATCCCTGATTTAACCAAGACGATTGTTGAACAATAAATACTTCGACGAATGAAGCTACTTATGAGTATTATGTTGGATACAATAGAGTAGGTGATTGTAAATGAATATGTATGTTGTTTGTGTGGTGGTCCGTACAGACTCTACTGAAGAGAGCACACTAATTGAGAGCTTAGAGGACAGATTATTTCTTCAGCATGATGTCATTGTTGTGGCAAATTTGGTGTGTGCCCTAGCTTAGGATCGTGTTTCTTATGTGTTAGCCACCCGCGTGGTCTGAAATGAATTATCTCTATTTCTTATACTTATATATGACTTTTTTCATGGAGATTAAATGGCTGGGTCATCGAGACTATTGACCTCCTACTGTACATTAAGGCCTAGGATTATAGTGTGACACTTTCCTAAAAGTGATCGATCCACTATCACCCTTTGGCCACGATGATGAGGTTTGTGTGGTTAGCTACCCATGAAAAAGTTTGTTAAGTCAATGTCGATATAGCTTGTTTGGTTTAATATGAATTACTAAGTGTATGGAATAGATCGCGCATGAATTGTAATGTAATTCATATAAAAATATTGTTTGGTTACTCTAGTGTATAGTAATGTTTGTCTTTACTATTAGATATACACGCTTGTGTGAGTGTTCTCTGAGTAGTGGACATAGATACAGTCAAAACATTAGAATATGGTTTCTACTATTGCATGAAATGCACACAAATTACTTTGTGAGAGAGGACATTGATAGAGTTAAAATATTAGAATAAAGTTTATACTATTGCATGAAATATACAAAAATACTTTGATAATTGCATTCTTGATACTAATAGTATGGTCACATTGTTATATATTATGCTATTCTGACACATATGTACAATCCTGTATTCGCCGAGTGGGCCCCCTGGACCCAGAATGTCTTTAGGCCCAACATTTTTTAGCACCACCCAGGGCAAGGAGGGGAACGGGGGAATTTCTGGGTGGACCCAGTAAGGGGTGAGAGCGAGGAGGAGGGCGGCCTCCCGATCGCCCAGCCCCGTAGAGGGGGCAAGTTGTGGAGGCGGGCGGCCTCCCGCTCTCCCAGCCCCGTAGAGCGGGCGAGCGGCGGAGGTGGGCGGCCTCTCGCTCGCCCAGCCCCATAGGGGGATGAGCGGTGGAGGCGGGCGGCCTCCCGCTCGCCCAGCCTCGTAGAGGGGGCGAGCGGTGGAGGCAGGAGGCCTCCCTCTTGCCCAACCCCGTAGAGGGGGCGAGCGGTGGAGGCGGGTGGCCTACCGCTCGCCCAGCCCCGTACGGGGCTGGGCGAGCGGTGGAGGCGGGCATCCTCCCGCTCGCCCAGCACCGTGGGGTGTGAGCGGTGGAGGTGGGCGGCCTCCCGCTCGCCCAACCCCTTAGAGGGGGAGAGAGGTGGAGGCGGGAGGCCTCCCACTCGCCCAAACCCGTAGAGGGGGCGAGCGGTGGAGGTGGGCGGCCTCCTGCTCGCCCAGTCCCGTAGGGGGCGAGCGGTCGAGGCGGGGAGCCTCCCGCTCGCCCAGCCCGGTAGGGGGACGAGTGATGGAGGCGGGCGGTCTCCCGCTAGCCCAGCCCCGTAGAGGGGCTGAGCGGTGTGGGCGGGCGGCCTCTCGCTCGCCCAGCCCCATAGAGGGGGCGAGCGGTGGAGGCGGGTGGCCTCCCGCTCGCCCAGCCCCGTAGGGGGGCGAGCGGTAGAGGCGGGCGGCCTCCCGCTCGCCCAGCCCCATAGGGCGGCGAGCGGTGGAGGCGGGCGGCCTCCCGCTCGCCCAGCCCCATAGGGGGCGAGCGTTGGAGGCGGGCGAACTCTCGCTCACCCAGCCCCCTAGAGGGGGCGAGCGGTTGAGGCGTGAGGCCTCCCGCTCACCCATCCCCGTAGAGTGGGGCGAGCTGGGGAGGCGGGTGGCCTCCCGCTCGCCTAGATCAAGTAGGGTGGTGAGCAAGGGAGGCATCCTTTCCCCTCTCACCTAGCCCCGGGAAGAGGGGCGATCTGCGTTTAGCATCTCGGGATGGAGGGATTTGGCTTTTTACAGGCCAAAACTGGTGGTATTTTCGTAATCTCTTAGGTCAGAGACTAGCTATTGGCAGAATAAGTTCAGAAATCTATAAATAGGACCAAGGGGGCACCTTTGAAGGAAGATCACTCTCTTTGGGCTACTCCCCCCCTAGGCTTCTTTGGTGGGGGAAGAGAGCCTCCAAAGTTGCCCCAAGCTCAGCATTGGCTTGGGAGGGGAAGCGCTCTAAGATCTTTCGGGTGTGTTGTGGGACCTCCTCGCTGAGCCCTCGGTCTTGTTCCTAGTTCCTTAAGCCTTCGGCCAATCGCTCTCCCTTGAGAGAAGTAAGTGTGAGGTCACCCCCAACTTGTTGAGGGCCTAAACTCCACAAGAGACCTTGTCTTGGTTTCAACATTTATGGTGCGGTGAGTATGGAGAGTAACCAGCACCGAAAATCTCAAGCTGAGCTCTATAGCTGGAGATGAAGGAGATGGACCCGACCCAGGCCACTCGCATCCACCGGTGGTTGTGTGACAATGGAGATGTTGGAAGAATTCAAGTGGGAGGTCCTGCAGACCCTCTCGGCCAGCAATCCGGGAATGAGGTGCCGGCGGAGGCGAGTGGGAAGGCATCTGAGCCACACTCGCCCGACCTCCAAGGGGGGCGGAGGCATCCCACCCCCATTCGCCCAGCCCCAAGGGGGGAGTGGGGAGTCATCCAACCCCCACTCGCCCAGCCCCAAAGGGGGGCGAGTGGGGAGGCATCCGGCCCCCACTCGCCCCGCCCCAAAAGGGGTTGAGCAGATGAGGGTGGGCGAGCGGGGGGGGGGGGGGGGGGGGGGGGGGGGGGGGGGTAAGTCCCTTTTGTGAGTTGATCCTCTCGGCCCCGATTCCAGAGGGGTTCAGGGGGCCGGAGATGTCTTACTACTCCGGCAAGGATGACCCAGTCCTGCACCTGCACTGGTTCGAGGACATGGTCTCTATCAGGCCTATATCAGATCCCTTCCAGTGTCGGCTCTTTGCCACCAACCTGAAGGAGAAGGCAAGGGACTGGTTCCACCAGCTCACCGTGGGGTCTATCTGGGCCTTCGAGGATCTGCGTGGAGGCTTTATGCAGCACTTCTCGACATCAAAAAAGAGGAAGAAGGATGCCGAGGCACTCTTCAAGGTTAAGCAAGAGCCAAGGGTGTAACTGGCTCGCTACATGGACAGTTTCCAGGAAGAGGTCCTGCAAGTCCAGGAGGTGCCAGGGTTCACCCTCCAGCTCGCCTTCATAGTGGGGCTACGAGAGGGGTTCTTCAAGATGAGCTTAAAGTGAAAGACCCCCCCCCCCCTATCTTTTGAGGAATTGATGGAAAGGGACGCGGAAGAAATTGAGGGAGATTTGGCCAACCCAGAGTTCGCAATAAGGTTGGACAAGCTGAGTGAGCCGGATGAAAGGCAGCAGGGAGGGAGGATAGAAGATCCCGAAAGAATGTTTGACCAAGGAGAAGGTCACTTCCAAGGGGAGAGACCCGACCCCCCATGGTGGAGGCATGGACCAAAGGCACTCCCTTAACCGCCTCAAAAAACCATGACTATTGGCTAGGGAAGAAGGAGGAAGGCCAGGAAAGCAGAAAGAAGAGGAAGAGGAGGGGAAAGGGTGGTGTTACCCTACTGTGACTTCCACCAGGAGGAAGGTCACGCGACATCCACCTGCCCTGAATTTCTAGAAATGAGGGGAACAAGGGGTCTGATACATTAGCAACAACAAACCGGAGGGGGTCGAGGAGGATTAGGCCTAAGATGTTGGAGTCAAAGAAGGGATGTCTCGAGCTGAGTGGTGACGACCAAAAACATTTCTACTCTTAAGTCCATGTAGTATGATGAATTACTTTCAGACTTAGTTTTTCTTGCATGTAATTTGATAATTAATGTTATGAAGGTTTTCAAAGTACTTAGCCTCGATGCTGTCCTGCTGACCAGGCTCCCACCAAGGTTGCAGGGTCGGGGACCGCTCGGTGGATGGAGGTTCTCAAAGTACTTAGCCCCGATGTTGGCCCGCTAACCAGGCTCCCACCAAGCTGGCAGGGTCGGGGACCACTCGGTGGCCGAAGGTTCTCAAAGTACTTAGCCCCCATGCTGGCCCGCTGACCAGGCTCCCACCAAGCTGGTAGGGCCGGGGACCGCTCGGTGGCCGGAGGTTCGCAAAGTACTTAGCCCCGATGTTGGCCCGCTGACCAGGCTCCCACCAAGCTGGCAGGGCCAGGGACCGCTCGGTGGCCGCAGGTTCTCAAAGTACTTAGTCCCAATGCTGGCCCGCTGACCAGGCTCCCACCAAGCTGGCAGGGCCGGGGACCGCTCGGTGGCCGGAGGTTCTCAAAGTACTTAGCCCCGATGATGGCCCGCTGACCAGGCTCCCACCAAGCTGGCAGGGCCGGGGACCGCTCGG
The DNA here is from genome assembly GCA_033032865.1 of Dactylorhiza incarnata. Classification (NCBI taxonomy): domain Eukaryota; kingdom Viridiplantae; phylum Streptophyta; class Magnoliopsida; order Asparagales; family Orchidaceae; genus Dactylorhiza; species Dactylorhiza incarnata. The sequence goes on from JAWHQI010000033.1 coordinate 711,506, forward strand.
TGGCCGAAGGTTTTCAATGTACTTAGCCCCGATGCTGGCCCACTGACCAGGCTCCCACGAAGCTGGCAGGGTCAGGGACCGCTCGGTGGTCGAAGGTTCTCAAAGTACTTAGCCTCAATGCTGCCCGCTGACCAGGCTCCCACAAAGCGGGCAGGGCCGGGGACCGCTCGGTGGCCGAAGATTTTCAAAGTACTTAGCCCCGATGCTGGCCCGCTAACCAGGCTCCCTCCAAGCTGGCAGGGCCGGCGACCGCTAGATGGTTGGAGGTTTTCAAAGTACTTATCCCTAATGCTGGCCTGCTGACTAGGCTCCCAACAAGCTGGCAGGGTTAGGGACCGCTCGGTGGCCGGTTTTCAAAGTACTTAGCCCCGATGGTGGCCCGCTGACCAGGCTCCCACCAAGCTAGCAGGGCCGGGGACTATAAGACCCCTTTTTTTTGCAAACCCGAGTCTCATGCCCAGAACCACCGCTTTGCGGTGACACCCTCACTCGGGAAGGTCGACACTATAAAATGCCAATCCTGCCGGCCTTATCGATCACAAAGAAGTTAAGCTTAAACAAACTTATAGAAGCCAAGTCCACATCACATATAAATAAATCATCATAAAAAGATGTCCACATATACATAACTGAAGTCAAAGACAGAAATAATAAGGGCTCCTGCCCGATACATCAAATCCTAACTACATAGACACTCGCGGAAGCATAAAAATACTAGAACTAAACGATGCTCACAGATCCTGCCAACGGTGCTCCTGTACTAGACTGGCCCGCCTCCGTCTACACCGGCCTCTGGTGCTGCTGCGTCTCCTCGATCCCCTAAAATGATATGGTCCACCGACCATTAGTCAAAAAGACTAAGCCTTATGTTCCCCACCCCACCCCCAATGGCTCCTAGGCACCGTGTGGGAGGATGAAGTGGAGGACAATAAGGGGTATAACAAAGAGCATATGACGGTGAATCTAACTACCGAAAGTTCTACCACTACACATGTGTATACAGATAATTGAAGCAGTATTAGAGCATGGTAAAGAGCAAGTAAAGAATAGTAAGTAAAGTATGTACATAGTAGAAAAGTAACCATTGATTTATAGGAATGTCCATACAAACCTATAGACTAAGGGGTCGTTTAGCAAGGCATGTCGTATAAGAAGACCCATAACTGACTTATACGATATGGGTAGGGGTTGAAATGCAATGTTTATGCCATGACATGCAGAGTTATGTTGTTTATGCTATGTTCACACAAGTGCAACTCACACACTTCGACTCTATGCGCACAGACCTTTAGTTCCCCCTTTTTGGAGCTAGCAAGACTCCCAGCATACTCTCGTAGTGGCAAACGGAAGTGGTGGGTTGGGCCTCGCCAACCTATAGGTTGGTATTCACACTACCTAACCTAGACCTATTGTACGCCTCAACGCAAAACCGCGGAGCATCTGCGTACTCTTGCTGGCTGGACCACCAGACTTTTATGGCTAAGTGCAAATTCCACACTTGCCGAGTCAACGTATTGACGTCGGTGTGAACGACCAACCAATACCGAAGACCCACCACCTTCATGCACATGCAAACATGTTCTACTATATCCCGAGCCATAAATTCCCCGGGCTAACCCGCCCATCACTATAACCTTCCGAGCCAATGGCTCGCCGTACCAACCCGTCCGTACCAACAAGCATTACTGAGTCACAAGCTCACCGTACTAACTAGTCCGCTACTTCAACCACCAAGCCTACTACTCGTACAACCAAACCAACTAACCTCCCGTAACTATGGGGTATGGGTGTGCATATTATTAAGTTAATCTTGTACATCAACTTATCCCTACAATTTATGGTTAATCTTGGACTTCCCGAGGATTACCCTGTAAGGGGCTCGCTACGATACTAGGAACTATAATGGGATGACACCCCAAAGTTCCCTTTCTCAAGACACTTAGTGTTGTTGGTGTCTACCCATAAGATTACCAATCTTAACAATTCAATTGAATTACTCTATGTATTTTATGACCTTCTAAGGGGAAAGACGATCTTTCGTCAGTCCCGGGCACCATGGTGATTTAGGTTTGGACTTCTTCTTTTTGTTTTATAACTAAAAGATAACCTTTATATTAAGAGTTTAGAATTGGCGGATGTTTTCGAAGAGTCTCGCAAGTACTCCTACTTTGAGAAATTAATCGTTATCCTATCGAAGGATAGAAGTAACGGTCTTTTTCTTCTTTCGGAATATTGACAATTACGCTTCGGCTACAACGTCGAATTCTATTGAATTGAATTGAATAGTAGAAAAGGAGAGTTTTGCACTAAATGAGTTTGGAAAGCTGTGTTTGAATTTTTAGTCCAAATTAATCATTTGATAAAGGCAAGTATACCCTATCGCAAGTAATACAGGATATTTTTTTTTTTGAAAATATCGGGATCGTATATTTCCGCGGGTCGTGTTGATTATGGTACTTCGAGGAACGAACTATTATTTTATCGGAATAATATTTTTAGTTGGTTTAACTAGAGTTCTAAGTGATAAAATGCGAAAGACGATAATAAGCGATTTACTAGAGTTCTAAGCGATGAGAAAGATAGCGCGCGACGTCGAATTACCTTGAGACGAAAATAGATTTTTTTCGAAGAATTAAAAGTGATGACTTTTCAAAATATTAAGATGACTTGACCGTGGAGGTTCCATAATTATGAACGCTCCTCTCTCGAGGGTACGCCCACCTGAGGTTATGAATATTTGACCGAACTCTCGTTCTACAATCGAATGTTCTTAATACTCGCTTTATGTTGTGAACCCCGCTATTGGGTTTTTATTTCCAATTCGGGGGAATTACCTCGTCCTCTCTCGAGGGTAGAGCGCACTTCTCTTTACCCGTGAGCGATCAATCCGTACGCACGAGCCTCTTGGCTAACTAGGTACGAAAACGGAAATGAAAACCACACATCGATTATGTGGCTCCACTCAACGTGATTCTCGGGTAAACCTTAAGCGTTAATTATTTTAGAAAGAGATGTTTTAATTTTATAGAAAAACTATTTTTTTGTGTCCCAGTGCTCTTCGACGTCGTGTGCTAAAGGAAATTAGCCACTCATCGGAATGGAGGCGGCATTATCGGTTGAAAAATACATGTTTAATGATTAAAGCAGATATAGGCGGATAAAAAGGAAATAAAAAGACTTATATAAAAAACAGTAATAGTATCCGTCCCAACCACCTTAAACAAGCGCTAAAAAGTTCTTAGCCTCTTATTCAAGAAGGGGGTGGTATAGAAATGAAAAGACTTATAAAGGTGCAGAAATAATATCCGTCCCAGCCGACTTAAATAAATGCTAAAGTTAATTAGCCTCTTATTCAAGATGGGGGTGGTATAGAAATGAAAAGACTTATAAAGGTGCAGAAATAATATCCGTCCCAACCGACTTAAATAAATGCTAAAGTTAATTAGCCTCTTATTCAAGATGGGGGTGGTATATAGCAGTTATATGAAGACTGAAATAAAACTAAGTTACAAAAAAAGAAAAATATAATCTCATACACGCACACACTCTAAAAAAACTGAAAAGAAAGCATTTAAAATGAAAGCGATAAAATAAAGAGAAAAAGAAAATGATAAAACTATTTTATGAAAGCTTGTAAATCTAAGCTATGAAAATAGTAAATCTAGATTATGAAAGCAATAAACCTAACTATAAAAGCAATAAAACTAAATTATGAAAGCAATAAAGCTAAACTCATACACGCACACACGCTAACATTAATAAAAAGGAAGATGATCCAAATGAGAAAAACATCATTTTATTTCTGAAATCAGCATTACAACTAGACTAGGAAGACAAAAAAAAACTTAAAACGAACTTAAGCTGAATTGCATAAGAGAAGCTCACAATCACTCAAAAGAACTCACAATACAACAAGAACTACTCAAAATTTGGATGAAAAATACTTCAGTCGAGCCCCTCTATTTATAGGGAAAATTTGAGTTTTACACGCCCTAGGTCACGGGCGTGACTTGAATGTCACGGCCGTGACTTAGGGCGTGACATTTGCTCGGCTGTATTCGCCGTCTTCTAGAAGGTCCGACCGTCAAACATGGCTGCACACGGGCGTGACTTGGTATGTCACGGGCGTGACTTTGTGAGTCACGGGCGTGACTATGGGTTGCTGATGTCGGCAACATGGGCGCGACTTCGAGACGTGACGCGCTGGCGGCTCACGGGCGTGACTCTGCTGGAACACGGGCATGACTTGTAGAGTCACGGGCGTGACTTGGTCAACTCTTCGAGATTTCACCTGAAAACGGCTGCCAGCTGGAAATTTGTCTTTTAAAATTACACGCCCTTGGTCACGGGCGTGTCTGAGGGCGTGACCTGGGAAAAAATTTGCAAAAAAATGCAAAAACAAAAATAAAACTAAGTTAGAAACCAGAAATAATAAAGAAGCAATTTATTCATTAATTTACATAGAAAATTCACAATATTAATCAAAACTATACTAATAATTATACTAAAAATACATATATTTTATTACTTATCAAATAACCCCATACTTAAGCTTTTGCTATTCCAGAGCAAAAGTAAGAGAGATCTATACGGGATTAACATAAGTTCTAATTTTTTGCTATCGTTTTATTTTAATCATAAGAGACTGAAAAATAAAAATTCGGAGTAATAAGAGTTAAGTCCTAAATTATGCAAATGATTTAAGTAGAAAGAAATGTCCTGGTCAAAAGACTTCTTAATTAACCAAATAGCAAACAAAATTGCAATCATTAGTAAACGAGATTAGATCGAAATTATAATAACCTTTGTTTAAAGAAACATGAAGGAAAAAATATAAGTTACTAATTATGCTCTCAAATGATTTTTTGAATTAAAACTAGAAACAATAATTTGGTTAAGGGAAAAGGGGGTAAAAAGCCTTGGCAAATAGAAGAGTACTTGAATTAGGGGTGATGAATTGTATCATCTCACCCCTCTTATATAGTTTCCTTTGACTCCCATCGTTGGTGTACGAGGGAAAATTGACCTTTTAATTAACCCAATGCCTGTGTTTACGGAATTTGCAATTCCCATTGACATAGGATCTCTTTTAACAAATATTGGGTGCCTATGTTTACAGAATTTTTGTATTCCCATTGACATAAGATTTTTTTTTTCCTTTGTTTGTTTTTGCCATGCTAAATTGGTGTATATAAGGGGTTTTCAAGAGAAATTCTAGAATAATAAAAAAAAGTTTTGAGAGCAACCTTAGTAAGTTGAATATTCCTCGATTCCTGAAGACATAAAGTAGGGATAATTGCAGTCTAAAGTTGTTTTGCCAACATAATACACATGTCTCTATTTTAGCTAGTAGAAGTAGTGCTTGATAACAAAGCCTCTATTTAAATTAAAAACATAAGATATTTTTTAAAACTTAACCCCGAACGTTTAAATCTATCGATCTTAGATAAACAAACAAATAGTAAAACTAGCGATTATGAAAATCCACAAACATATACTCTCGAAACTAAATGCTTTAAGAATAAAAGTAAAGTAGGGTATAATTTTTGGAACGTTTTTTTTTTTTTTTTTGTAACATATACTCTCGAAAAAAATACATATATATATATATATATATATATATTTTGTAATATATTTTTATTTTGTAAAAAGAAGCCCTTTTTTTTAAATGAAAACGGTAAATACACCCCCATACTTAAAACCCAACATTGTCCCCAATGTTGTAATGTAAGTATGAAGGAGATAAAATAACATTGCAATATATACAAAAGGAAAGAGGAAGCAAAAAGGCTTCCCTGAATTAAAGCTGGCGGGGTCGTAAGAAACCCTGCAAAAAGAGATAAAAAAGCATAATACAAATATTAGATAAATATGGGGTGCCTCCCATAAGCGCTTTGTTTACCGTCGCGTAGCTTGACGCATTTGGCGTGGTGAGATTATAAATTGGGGAGGGTTAAAGATTCCGTGTGTCCGTCCACCGGATCGCCTGCAAGGTATAGTTTTAAACGGTGGTCGTTGACTTTAAAATCGCCTTTTTTGGGGTGAGAGATAAGAACGGTCCCATACGGCCAAACCTCTTTGACTTCAAAGGGGCCGGACCAGCGGGATTTGAGCCTACCCGGAAAAAGACGAAGACGTGAATTATAAAGAAGGACAAGATCGCCCGGCGCAAAAGTTTTTGGAAATTTAATTTTTCGATCGTGGTAGAACTTAGAATGCTCCTTATAAAATTTATTACTCTCATAAGCGTTCGCACGCCATTCATCGAGTTCATTTAGTTGGAATTTCCTATTCTCAGAGGCTAAGTTCGAATCGAGATTTAAAAATTTTAAGGCTCAAAAAGCGCGGTGTTCTAACTCTACCGGTAAATGGCACGCTTTGCCGTAGACTATACGATAGGGCGTACAACCAATAGCGGTCTTGTATGTCATACGATACGCCCACAACGCGTCGTCGAGTTTTGAGGACCAATCCTTCCTATTTAAAGAGACAGTTTTTTCCAAAATGCGTTTTATCTCGCGATTCACTACCTCTACTTGGCCGCTCGTTTGGGGGCGATAGGCGGTGGCGAGCTTATGCGTGACGCCGTACTTAGATAAAATTTTTGAAAACTGGGCGTTGCAGAAGTGCATGCCCCTATCACTAACTATTGCACGGGGCGTGCCGAAGCGAGAAAATAATTTTTTTAGAAAATGGACGACGACTCGCGCATCATTGGTGGGCCGAGCTTGCGCTTCCGCCCACCTAGATACGTAGTCGACCGCCACTAAAATATAGCGATTATTAAAAGAAGGAGGTAGGGGGCCTACAAAGTCTATGCCCCACAAATCGAAGATTTCACATTCTAAATAAAAGTTTTGGGGCATCTCGTCACGACGAGAGATGTTACCCGACCGCTGGCAGCTATCGCATATACTCACAAAAGTGTGAGCATCCTTAAAGAGAGTGGGCCAATAAAAGCCTGACTCTAACGCTTTCCGCGCGGTCCGGTTGGCTTGATAATGCCCTCCAGCCGGCCCCTCATGGCAGTGTCGCAATATTTGCGCACCCTCCTCGCTTGAAACACATCTTCGTATCACTTGGTCTGCGCAGATGCGAAAGAGAAAGGGGTCCTCCCAAAAGTAGTTTTTCAAGTCAGAGAAGAATTTCTTCTTCTGCTGAGTCGAAAAATCTTTTGGAAGGACCCGCGCGACTAAATAGTTCGCGTAATCTGCGAACCAAGTGGTAGAAGAAGTTTTTGTATTATTTATGATTAAAAGGCGCTCTTCAGGAAATTGATCATCTATTTCTGGTTCGACGAGCGCTTCTGCGACGGGGTGTTCTAAACGTGAGAGGTGGTCGGCTGCTAAATTTTCAGCCCCCTTCTTATCCCGGATCTCTAAGTCAAATTCCTGTAAAAGGAGGATCCATCGAAGTAAGCGAGGCTTGGCATCAACTTTGGCCAAAAGATATTTTAGGGCGGAGTGATCGGTGAAAACGAACACGTGTGAAAGTGTTACGTAAGGCCTGAATTTATTAAAAGCAAAGATGACGGCAAGAAGTTCCTTTTCCGTCGTTGTATAGTTAGCCTGTGCGGCATTGAGTGTGCGAGAAGCGTAATATATTGGATGAAAATATTTATTTACGCGTTGGCCTAAGACAGCTCCTACCGCGATATCGCTCGCGTCGCACATAATCTCGAACGGAATGGACCAATCTGGCGCCACCAGAATTGGAGAATTGATAAGTTGCTTTTTTATAAAATCAAATGCCTCTACGCAGGCCGTGTCAAAAATGAATGGGGAATCCTTTTCCAGGAGGTGAGTTAGCGGTTTGGTTATTCTTGAAAAATCTTGAATAAACCGCCGATAAAAACCTGCGTGGCCAAGAAAACTTCTAATTGATTTGACGTTCGAAGGAACAGGAAGTTGTTCAATTATAGCGACTTTGGCCCTATCGACCTCCATCCCCTTGGAAGAAATTTTATGGCCGAGGACTAAGCCCTCTCGGACCATGAAGTTGCATTTCTCCCAGTTCAAGACTAAGTTCGTCTCCTCGCACCGTTGGAGGACTCTATCTAAATTTTTTAGACAATTTTTAAAAGAGTCTCCAAAGACGGAGAAGTCATCCATGAAGACTTCCATTATGTCTTCTACTAGCTCGCCAAATATTGCCAGCATACATCTTTGGAATGTAGCTGGCGCGTTACAGAGGCCAAACGGCATCCTTCGATATGTGAAGGTGCCGAAAGGGCAAGTAAAAGTCGTTTTTTCTTGGTCCTCGAGTGAAATAGGATTTGGAAAAATCCCGAGAGACCATCAAGGAAGCAATAAAAAGGATGACCGGAGAGACATTCTAAGATTTGATCAATAAACGGTAACAGAAAGTGGTCTTTTCTGGTGGCATCATTTAGTTTTCTGTAGTCGATGCACACCCTCCAACCCGTAACAGTGCGAGTTGGGATTAAGTCATTATTCGTGTTTGCCACGACCGTTATACCGCCCTTTTTTGGGACGACTTGTACGGGGCTTACCCACGTACTGTCGGAAATAGGATAGATAATCCCCGCGTCAAGGAGTTTAATAATTTCAGTCTTAACGACTTCCCGCATGTTCGGGTTAAGTCGTCGTTGAGGCTGAATTGTTTTGCGGGGGTTTTCCTCCAGAAAAATTTTGTGGGAGCAGAATGAGGGGTTAATTCCCCTGATATCGGAAATTTGCCATGCAATTGCACGGCGATGTTTAGATAAAACTTCAACCAATTCGGATGTTTCCGAATCGGTTAAAGTAGACGATATTATAACCGGAAGTTTTAAGTTCGCGGCTAGAAAAGCATATTTTAAATGGTCGGGGAGTTGCTTAAGCTCCAAGACCGGAGGTTCTTCATAGGAAGTGGAGATTTTTAAAGCTTTCGAATCAAAAGGCTCGAAAGGCGAATTTGGCGGTAATTCGTCTAAAGGAGGTTGATTCGCCAGATCCGAATCGTCTATCATTAAAGATAGCAATTCCGAAAGAGAAGAACACTCGTCCACAAACGCGGATTCCAAATTGAAATAGGAATCATCATTCGACAGTGAGTTCCGCATGGAGGGGTTGATATGTAAAGTAACTTCGTCGTCTCCAACTCGAAGGAGGAGGCGACCGTTACTGACATCGATTAACGCGCGGGAGGTTGCAAGAAAGGGGCGACCGAGGATGATGGGTACCTCGACGTCCTCCTCTATGTCCAGGATGACAAAGTCTACTGGGAAGATAAACTTGTCGACCTTGACTAGAACATCCTCCGCTACCCCGATTGGGTACTTTACCGAGCGATCCGCGAGTTGGATGCTCATTTTTGTCGGACTCGGGATGCCTAAATTGAGTTTTTTGAAAAGAGAAAAAGGCATCAAATTGATGCTGGCGCCTAAGTCCGCAAGAGCGTACTTTATTAACATATTGCCAAAGAGACACGGGATGGAGAACCATCCCGGGTCGTTCAGTTTTGGCGGCAATTTGTTAAGGAGAACAGCCGAACATTCCGCATTAAGGGAAACACGCGAAACATCCTCGAGTCGCTTTTTATTAGAAAGCAACTCCTTAAGATATTTCGCGTATTTCGGCATTTGGGAGAGTGCCTCGCAGAAGGGGACGTTTATTTGAATTTGTTTTAAAATACGCAAAAAATTTTGATAATTGTCGTCCTCCTTCTCTTTATTAATTTTAGACGGGTAAGGAATTCGAGGACTCGAAACATTCGGCGCAACCGGAGAATCCGGAGCAATTAGAATCGAAGAAGAGGGTGGAGGGGTCGGAGGCAAAATGCATACCTTAGGCTCAACCCGCAATGGGGAGACGACCTCCTTGCCGCTTTGAAGGGTTATAGCGTTGGCATTTTCCCTAGGGTTCGGCTCCGTATTCCCTGGTAGAGCTCCGTATGGCCGCTCGGAAGCCATCTTTGCAAGTTGTCCAACCTGGTTTTCCAAGTTTTTAATAGATCCGGTAAGATTCCGGATATTTGAATCGTTGGACGCGATGTATTTAGACAAAACATCTTCGAGCGGCGAAGGTTTTGGAGGAGGAGGCTGGAATCCCTGCGGAAATCCTTGAGGATTCATATTTGGGGGCCTCTGAGCATTGTTAGGATTGCTCTAGGAGAAATTAGGGTGGGTCCTCCAACCCGGATTATAATTATTACTATACGGGTTGTTATTAGGGTTGAAGGGGGGCCTAACCGGATTACTGAGGTAATCCACCGATTCTTCGATTACGTTATTATTATTATTATTATTCCATGCGGGAGTGGAGGAGGAAACAGTCATCTCCGCCACCTGCTTACTTAGCCGCTCAACCTGTGAGGCTAAGAAAGTAGTGGCGTCCACTTCAAAAAGACCAGCCGGTTTATTAGGACGCGACCTTGGCACGTTCCATTGGTACGCGTTCATGGCCATTTCGTCGATCAGAGCTTGAGCGGTCTCCGGGGTTTTGTTGTTTAACGTTCCCCCGGAGGCCGCATCAATCATCTGCCGCGTAGAAAAATTTAAACCATTATAAAACGTCTGGACCTGTAGCCAAGTTGGTAGCGCGTGATGAGGACACCTACGCAAATATTCTTTAAAACGCTCCCAAGTCTCATAAAGAGACTCGGAATCGAATTGCACAAAGGATGTGATATCCGTGCGTAGTTTTGCGGTTTTTCACGGAGGAAAATACTTAGTTAAGAAAAATTCCGTCAATTGGGCCCACGTGGTTATGGACCCTCTCGGAAGAGAAGTCAACCACGATTTGGCTTTTAACCGTAGCGAAAATGGAAATAAGCGTAAACGAATGGCGTCATCAGTGACGCCATTAATTTTAAAGGTGTCGCATATTTCTAAAAAGTTTGAAAGGTGCTGATTTGGGTCCTCATCTGGCAAACCGTCGAACTGAATCGACTGTTGTACCATTTGAATTATGCTGGATTTTATTTCGAAATTATTATTATTAACTGTTGGGCGAGTAATACTTGATCCTGTATTGTCCAAATTCGGCCGGGCATAATATGCCATGGTCCGGGCCGGGGCCGCATTTGGAATTGGATCGCCCATATTTGCAGTATCTCCGATTGACTCATCGGGGGTTTCGAGTAAGTTTTGATCACGAGATCGGATACGCTCACGAAGAGTGCGCTCGATTTCGGGGTCAAAAGGAATGGTCGAATCGTCGGACGAGCTTCCTCGGGTCATATACTAAAAACAATTTTTTTTTTTTTGGAATTTTTTGTTTTCCTATTATTATTAATTTTTTAAATATAAGTTTTATATATATATTTTTTATATTACTTTTTGTATTTTTTTGTTTTTTAGTAAAAATATATAGATAAGGAATAAAATTAATAGCAGTTCCTACTTTCAAATAACAACACAAAGCTCCCCGGCAACGGCGCCAAAAACTTGGTGATTTAGGTTTGGACTTCTTCTTTTTGTTTTATAACTAAAAGATAACCTTTATATTAAGAGTTTAGAATTGGCGGATGTTTTCGAAGAGTCTCGCAAGTACTCCTACTTTTAGAAATTAACCGTTATCCTATCGAAGGATAGAAGTAACGGTCATTTTCTTCTTTCGGAATATTGACAATTACGCTTCGGCTACAACGTCGAATTCTATTGAATTGAATAGTAGAAAAGGAGAGTTTTGCACTAAATGAGTTTGGAAAGCTGTGCTTGAATTTTTAGTCCAAATTAATTATTTGATAAAGGCAAGTATACCCTATCGCAAGTAATACAGGATATTTTTTTTTTCAAAATATCGGGATCGTATATTTCCGCGGGTCGTGTTGATTATGCTACTTCGAGGAACGAACTATTATTTTATCGGAATAATATTTTTAGTTGGTTTAACTGGAGTTCTAAGTGATAAAATGCGAAAGACGATAATAAGCGATTAACTAGAGTTCTAAGCGATGAGAAAGATAGCGCGCGACGTCGAATTACCTTGAGACGAAAATAGATTTTTTTCGTAGAATTAAAAGTGATGACTTTTCAAAATATTAAGATGACTTGACCGTGGAGGTTCCATAATTATGAACGCTCCTCTCTCGAGGGTACGCCCACCTGAGATTATGAATATTCGAACGAACTCTCGTTCTACAATCGAATGTTCTTAATACTCGCTTTATGTTGTGAACCCCGCTATTGGGTTTTTATTTCCAATTCGGGAGAATTACCTCGTCCTCTCTCGAGGGTAGAGCCCACTTCTCTTTACCCGTGAGCGATCAATCCGTACGCACGAGCCTCTCGGCTAACTAGGTACGAAAACGGAAATGAAAACCACACATCGATTATGTGGCTCCACTCAACGTGATTCTCGGGTAAACCTTAAGCGTTAATTATCTTAGAAAGAGATGTTTTAATTTTATAGAAAAACTATTTTTTTTGTGTCTCAGTGCTCTTCGACGTCGTGTGCTAAAGGAAATTAGCCACTCATCGGAATGGAGACGACATTATCGGTTGAAAAATACATGTTTAATGATTAAAGCAGATATAAGCGGATAAAAAGGAAATAAAAAGACTTATATAAAAAACAGTAATAGTATCCGTCCCAACCACCTTAAACAAGCGCTAAAAAGTTCTTAGCCTCTTATTCAAGAAGGGGGTGGTATAGAAATGAAAAGACTTATAAAGGTGCAGAAATAATATCCATCCCAGCCGACTTAAATAAATGCTAAAGTTAATTAGCCTCTTATTCAAGATGGGGGTGGTATAGAAATGAAAAGACTTATAAAGGTGCAGAAATAATATCCGTCCCAACCGACTTAAATAAATGCTAAAGTTAATTAGCCTCTTATTCAAGATGGGGGTGGTATATAGCAGTTATATGAAGACTGAAATAAAACTAAGTTACAAAAAAAGAAAAATATAATCTCATACACGCACACACTCTAAAAAAAACTGAAAAGAAAGCGTTTAAAATGAAAGCGATAAAATAAAGCGAAAAAGAAAACGATAAAACTATTTTATGAAAGCTTGTAAATTTAAGCTATGAAAACAGTAAATCTAGATTATGAAAGCAATAAACCTAACTATAAAAGCAATAAAACTAAATTATGAAAGCAATAAAGCTAAACGCATACACGCACACACGCTAACATTAATAAAAAGGAAGATGATCCAAATGAGAAAAACATCATTTTATTTCTGAAATCAGCATTACAACTAGACTAGGAAGACAAAAAAAACTTAAAACGAACTTAAACTGAATTGCATAAGAGAAGCTCACAATCACTCAAAAGAACTCACAATACAACAAGAACTACTCAAAATTTGGATGAAAAATACTTCAGCCGAGCCCCTCTATTTATAGGGAAAATTTGAGTTTTACACGCCCTAGGTCACGGGCGTGACTTGAATGTCACGGCCGTGACTTAGGGCGTGACATTTGCTCGGCTGTATTCGCCGTCTTCTGGAAGGTCCGGCCGTCAAACATGGCTGCACACGGGCGTGACTTGGTATGTCACGGGCGTGACTTTGTGAGTCACGGGCGTGACTATGGGTTGCTGATGTCGGCAGCATGGGCGCGGCTTCGAGACGTGACGCGCTGGCGGCTCACGGGCGTGACTCTGCTGGAACACGGGCGTGAATTGTAGAGTCGCGGGCGTGACTTGGTCAACTCTTCGAGATTTCACCTGAAAACGGCTGCCAGCTGGAAATTTGTCTTTTAAAATTACACGCCCTTGGTCACGGGCGTGTCTGAGGGCGTGACCTGGGAAAATTTTTGCAAAAAAATGCAAAAATAAAACTAAGTTAGAAACCAGAAATAATAAAGAAGCAATTTCTTCATTAATTTACATAGAAAATTCACAATATTAATCAAAACTATACTAATAATACATATATTTTATTACTTATCACACCACCTTACCCAAAACTCTCCAAGCACACTCTCATCTCATAAACTCCTTTTGGTGACCTTCGATCTCTTCAACCTGACCATGTGCACCAACTACATGACAGTTCCACTTGGTGGGCCCCTAAATATTCAAGTTTCACATTTTTACTATACGCAGACCAAACTAACTCTATGAAGCTTGTAAGTAGAGGTACTCCAAATATTCATCCAATTGACTCAAGATATTTACTGGAGGACTACCATGGTATTTTAAGACTAAATCTAGAGAATCATATTTTTCCTCAACATTTTAGCATTTATTTAAATTTCTCCAATATTTGTCAAGTATGAATATGAACATGAAGTGTAAGGTATTATTATGATATGGCTTCCATAAAATCAAGATAAATCTATCATGCCAAAATAACAGTAAGTACAGAGTGTCACAATTTTACAATCAGGAATTGTCCTCTAATTATAATATTTAGCATCTATCCAAATTTGGAGGTTAATGAAGGAACCATCAAAATTACTTATGCCAAAATTAGCGAAAAATTACCAGACCTCTATTTTTTCCAGAAAAGCTTAATTACAGAGTTTCCCAATTTATGGGAATCATTTCCTCACTGAAATAATTAATCCAAATAATTCCTAATTTGCACATGTTGTGAAGTAGCCTACTGATAACAACCACCAAAATTATATAAAAATTCACAGAGCTTCCTAGTGCCCTGAAATGTCCTATCACCAAGTTGCACATTTTTCCAGAGAGTTTTGGACCCTTAATTATATTTCTTAAGATTTAGACAAAATATGTGCCTTGAGGATGAAGTACTAGTTAAATCATAAAATAAATTATACAAAAATTATCAGGGGTCTAAAATATGATTAAAAGACACAACCAAGATTTCATCTTCATCCAAGATCATTTGTGCATATAAATATATCTTAAAAGAAGTTTACCTAAAGGGGTTATGACCTAATTTAGGGGGAGTAATTTCTCCTAAAATTCTTTCAAAATTCCCTAGGGCATAATTATATCCCATGAACACATCTCCTAGGTTCCATGGCCATTCTATTTCTTTTGACCACATATCCTTCACAAGCTCTATATGCACCCAAGGGGTAAAACTAGGGTTCTAGGGCATATCCACCTCAACACCACCCCATCTTACTCATGAAGGTGTCTTAGGTGATCTTAAACTAGTGGCCAAGGTTTCAACTCATGGTGATGAGTTCTGACTACCATACCCCAAGATAAAACCATGCCCTAAGTTTGACCCAATTTGACCTAACTTGGGTTGACAAATTACCCAAACAAATCAGTCCCAATTGGGCTGAGATTTTTACCAGGGTCATATGATAACCCTAAAAAGTACCCACCAAAATTTGGAGGGTATTGGAGGTCATTTGACCTAATAATTAATTAATATTTAATTTATGAAATTTTTACAAAAACCTTAAAAAAAGGTTCTCCTAAAATTCCCATCTTTGGGTATGATGTGTGGGTAGGTGTAAATAGCCTAGGTTTCAATTTTCAAGTCAATCCCATTAACCAATCAAAAGAAATTCAAGAAATGGTGGTTGTCCTACACTAGGGATCAGTCCCAGAAAAATGGACCTACAGAGAGCTACAGAACTCCTTTTGGGGTGAAATCAATTTTAAAATAAAGTAGACTCCAAGTGCTACAACTTTGTTGTTGACCACTTTTTCATTTGAGGGGTTCTAGTATTTTTAATAATTAAAATAAAATACAAGTCTGCGTTCGACGAAATATGATCTGCGTTCGACAAAATATGACCTACGTTCGACGAACGTCGTGCTCCAGTTCGACGCAATCAGTTCTCCAGCCAGTTCAGCAGATCATATCTCCATTCGACGAATTAATTCAGGTCAACAAATTAATTTAGTTCGGCGAATTAATTTCGTTTGACGAAATCCGGGTTCAGTTCGACGAACTCAACTATCAGATCGGTGAATTAATTCCGTTCGACGAACTCCCGGTTCAGTTCGTCGAACTCAACTGTCAGTTCGACGAATTCCAGAGTGTGTTCGATGAATGAATTTCGTTCGACGAACACCGGGTTCAGTTCGACGAACTCAACCATCAGTTCGACGAACTTCGGCTACCGCTCGTCGAATTCCCTCTACTCAGATCGACGAATAAATGGAATAACGATATAACATAATCATTTAAATCTAAAGATCTTGCATAGATCTTGAAGCAGAACGAACGACATCCGTTTGTCTTCTTCCTCTGGCCGACGGCTAGGATTAACCGCACCTGGAGCTCCTCCATCCTTGTTTTCCCGGCCACCTAAGCGCCGCCCCGGCCTGCCAATGCCACCACCACCTTCGTTGAGATAGTGGCCGACGATTTGCTGTGGTTGGCCGGCCGGAGGTGGCCGGAACAGGGGTATGGAGGCGCGATTAAAGCTCCAAAAACGGAGCTCTTGGCCTACCCGATTGGGGACCAATTGTCCCTAATCCTTGCAGGCAACCTGATGGGATCTATTCACAGAGAGAGAGGAGAAGAACCAGACCTTTAATCGTGCTCGAGGGTGGTTGTTTTCCGGATTTGCCATGGTCGCCCCCTTCAAGTTGTGATCCTTGCCGATCTCTTGATTCTCCACCAAATGCAACGATCTAGTACTCAATTTCAACTGATATCCCCCTTCTGAAGGTGATGGAAGGGTCAATTTGAGGAGGGAAAGGCTTAATGGTGGAGTGTCATTAATGGCCATTTCAGTTTCACTTGAAACCTCTTGAATCCTCCCCCGAATGGCATGGGAAAGGTTGTAAAACATCTTAGAATTCAATGGTGAGATGAATGGAGGGTGTGGGGAGATGAATGGGGGTCAATTTGCCTTGAATGCCATGAATTCACCTTGACTGGCCACTTTCTCTCTCTTCAAATTGGGGGAACTCCCAATTTCTCTCTCCTAGTCACCCCCTCCAGAAATTGGATGGCATTTCATGTAATTTCAGTGGTGACTAATCATTTGGGCCATTGAAATTGGGCTTAGCCCAAAGGGATTAAGCTTTGGGCTTAATTAACCCAAGTTGGGCAATATTGGCCAAGTGTTGACTTTGGTCAAATTGGTGAAATTAATTAGGCCCAATGGGTCAATGTTGACCCATTGGCCTCCCTTAGTGACCTATGGAACTTGGGGGAAGTCAATTGGTCCAATTGAACCCTAATTGACCCTAAATATGGTGGTTTGACTTATTTGAGGCTAGGGTTGACTTTGGTCAGTTTGGCCCCTATGATTGACCCCAATGGGTCCTAAATGCTCTAAGGGACCCTCCAAAGGTTTAGGTGTGCCATGGTGGGGTCAAAGGGCCAAGGTGAGGCCTTAAAGTCCAACCTTAAGCTTGGTAACTGGAAATTGCTATTTGCAGACCAAGGTGCTCTTCCCCTTCAAGCCTAAGGCCAAGTGATCTCTTCAAGCTTCTTATGGTTTTGTCATGACCTAGTCATGACAAAACCACTCTAGGGGTCTAGTTTTTTGGGAGATGTAACAAATCCCAATAAACAAAAAAATAATTTCGTCCCCGAAATTCAGGTTCGCTTGCAGGATTTTCACAGAGAGTGACTGAACGTAACATCCCCTAAGAATTGATGTTATTTCTGACGCGAAGAGTACCGACTATCTCTGCCACACCAGTTCTAGTGGCTCTTAGGTGAATCAATTGATCGGAGACTACCGGGCCATCTATAGTAGAAATTTGCTGCTCCAGCCGTAGTAGAGTTCTCATAAAGGAGCAGACATGGAAGACGTCGTGCAATCCCGCTAACTCCGGTGGCAACTCCAGTCAATAAGCCAACATGCTGATCCACTCCAGGATCCTGTAGAGCCCCATCTATCTCAGACTGAGCTTCTTCCGCCTGCGAACCCGCAAGACTCCCTGTGTCAGACGTATCTTCCAGAACACCCGGTCTCCAACCTGGAACTCTACTTGACGATACCACACATCATAATACCTGACCTGGCAGCTCTGGTCCCCAACATCCTAACACAAATCAGTCGCACCTGGGTATCTATGTCCTCCATAAATTCCGAGCCGAGTGCCTTGGGTTCCTCATCCTGGATCCAAGATAGTGGAGTCCTGCGCCTCCGTCCCTCTGAGGGTGGAAAGCATGTGCTGTCATCAACCAAGAGCCCAGATAAGCCTGGACTGATCTTCACTTTTTGGACGTACACCGTCCATCCTGATTCGACACGATTGCCCTGGTCACACTACGATAACGGACAAACCACTCAACAAATCCCACCAAACACCAACGGGAGCATCCTTCCATCCCGGGGTGACCCTAGCTACCTTGGTCAGTATACCCTCGATGTTCCAAATGAACTTGTGCCCGAAGTGGGGATGTGGTAACCTGTATATGAAATCCATAATTATGTCCTCGAACTCCACTCTAACATGGGCAGTGACTGTGGTAGTTCTCCAAAGAGTCTTGCACTTGGCCTTCACCGTGCATCACAAAACTTATGACGTCTTTCTTCATTCCGAGGACATACGTGTTCCGGAATACACCCTTTTTCAGGTGACTAAAGCTCTTGTTAATATGGGTAGACAACACTTCTATAATGTTTTCTCCGCATGTGTAGGTTCTTATTCCTTCAAGTACATCCGAGTGATCAATTAACTCCACTCTACAACTTATCCAGTTCTTACCATTGATGGAACTGATCAGATCATCAAGCATTCCAATCATCCTCAAAATTTCAGGGGTTGCACTTGTGAATATTATGAGTATATGTTAACCAATCTTTATTAGTATTCATGTTTGTAAGATGACTCCCAATCACTTTCTATGTGGAGTTTGATTCATAAGGTATACGGGTAAAATTCTTTTGAAACCCTAAGATTTTCACAAGTCAATTTCATCATGGAAATATCATCATGTTTATTTCACAAATTCCTATCGCTTCCACATATGCTAGTCTTGATCACTTTCGGATGGTCCAATGTAAGATAAACTTAGATCGTTCTTATCATAGTAAACTCAAACACTATATTTTAATTCCAATAAGTCATCGTCTAAGATCTTGAGTTATTCATCGTCATAGCACCCAAGGTATAAGGGTTATTATTGTAGTTAAAATTTTCTACCATGACAGGGCGTGATTTTTAACAATTCATGAGTTAATTACTTCTGAATGCCCCAAACTACCAGATCTTTCAAATATAACTAAAGCTTGCACGACCTAATTTCAGTTCCCAACTTCCAGAAAGTCATCTGCATCCCTAAGTGACTAAACCTAGCAACTTTACATTTCTAATGCTTCAATTAAGGTCAAGTCGTTGCTCGATCTACGACGTCCTTTCATTGTCCTGGTAGTACTTCAGATCATCATTCCAGACCTACTGTTACACCATCTCATCTTTGCCTACGTAACGTTGAATAAGATCGACCTCAAAATCACTATATTTACGACTCAACATCTTCAAAATTAGATCCAAAGGAAACCCAAGCCAGTAACTAATTTGCCCAATAAACAAAAGGTAAGACCCAATAAACAAAAGATAAGCCCCAATAAATAGAAGATAAGCCACTATTTATTTTGGGCTAAGTATCTTTGATATCGCCATGTTATATTCGTCCCACGTATGCAAACAATCCTTAGGGCACACAACCTTAGACTTGGGGTTCTATCTTGAGACTTGTTGGTGTACTCCATACATTAGACTCTTCAAGGTACCCTTTTCGACAACCTTAATAAGGTCAACATATGCACCAATCTCAAACAGGTCCCTTCCGAACTTGAATTCTTATCCGACCCTCGGTGTTTGTCATGGTGGTTGTCTCAATATAATCATGTCACTGATACGAGGGTTGAGTTTACGAGTCCCGTACCATTCTACTTATGTGTCAGTCTCTCTTTCTCTAACCCAGAGTGGGGATGTGGTAACCTGTGTATGAAATCCATAATTATGTCCTCGAAATCCACTCTAACATGGGCAGTGACTGTGGTAATTCTCCAAAGACTCTTGAACTTGGCCTTCACCGTGCATCACAAAACTTATGACGTCTTTCTTCATTCCGAGGATATACGTGTTCCGGAATACACCCTTTTTCCGGTGACTAAAGCTCTTGTTAATATGGGTAGACAACGCTTTTATAATGTTTTCTCTGCAAGTTTAGGTTCTTATTCCTTCAAGTACATCCGAGTGATAAATCAACTCCACTCTACAACTTATCCAGTTCGTACCATTGGTGGAACTGATCAGATCATCAAGCGTTCCAATCATCCTCAAAATTGTAGGGGTTGCACTTGTGAATCTTATGAGTATATGTTAACCAATCTTTATTGGTATTCATGTTTATAAGATGAATCCCAATCACTTTCTATGTGGAGTTTGATTCATAAGGTATACGGGTAAAATTCTTTTGAAACCCTAATGTTGAAACCGATTTCTCAGCCTCTTGTGGAGCTCGGGGCCCTCACCGAAATGAGGGGCAGCTTGCCCTTACTGATCCCTCGGAGAAGGTAGACTGAATACTAGAAAGAAGACTAAGACCTTAGTCGCAGCGAGGAGGTCCCTCCAATAACCCGGAAGATCGTTGAGCGCTTCCCCTCCCAAGCCAAAGCTGAGACTCGGGCACCTTGGAGAGCTCTGAAAATGCTAACCAAAGAAAGCCTGTGGAGAGAGAAGCTGAAGTCCAGTCTCTTCCAAAGGTGCCCTTAAGGTCCTATTTATAGGTTTTCTGATACGACCTGCAAATAGCAGGATTCCGCCTTCTGATTTTACTATCCGCACCCCTAATGGGTCTTTTAACAGCCAAACTCCGCTGTTTGGAGAGGCTAAAGGCAGACCACCAAGGGTAAAAGGGTAATTTGACCCTATCGCCTTATGGGCAAGGAACTGCGAGAACCTTCCTGCGAGATGCTCTCGCGGGCCCTCTCGCGAGTCCTGCTCGAGGTGCCTCTCCTAGGAGATCGCCCTGCGAGGACCTCGCTGGCCCCTCCTGGCGGTACTTGCTGAAGTCCGATCTCGCGAGCCTTTCTGCGAGATCGCCTACTCACTTTGTCGCGCACTGAACATGTTTCGCCGGACAACTTGTTACCGTACAAAGGGTCTCTTCCGCCAGCGGCCTGCGAAGTATTGACTTGCCCGCCCTCGCTTGGCCCAGTCCTTTGAAGATATCTGCCGAGGTCTGGATCTCGCGACTGATCTTGCGAGACCATCCCTTTGACTTTAATGATCATAGAACATTTCGCCGATTGTTGATGATTTCGCCAAACAGGGGCGAGCTCTACGATCATAGGTTGGCTCAACGAACTCGGGAGAGTTCGTCGAACGCAGTATTCCTTTCGTCGAACTCTGGGAACTTCTTGGCGAATACCTGCGGGTGTTTATCTCGCCTACCCTTCTCGCCCGCCTCTCCGCGTGCCTTCCGAGAGAGATTTATCTCTGATCCCTCTCGCGAGGTCTTCGACCCTAAGCCCCTATTTCTTATTATTTTGTTATGTTGCCTTCTTAAACCGTGCCTCCTCGTCTGGCGAATATCGGGATTGTACACAATCCCCATGTAACATCCTGCCAGTACGAAGAGTATAACAGCAGGTCCGGCCGGGACCCCACGCCATACAAACCACACTAGCTAGGAGTTAAAAGATGATAACCAGAAAAGTAACAACTAAACGAGAGTACAGAACGTAAGCGGAAGCATTAATTAAACCATTCAAATAGAACTGTCCACTATCATAGGAATGTATCCTGAATAAGAGTTACGGCCTTAAGGCCTTACATTCATCCAATGCACAAAACTCCAAGCATACATCGGCACGCAGGCCGGCCAAACATGAATAACAGGAAAAGGGCTGGCCTTCGAGGGCCAACATTGAAAAGGGCCATCGCCCGCTATTTCCCGCTAGGCTCACCTGCACCTGCATAAGAACATTCCACCAAGCGGTGGCAAACAAAGTAACGGCCAGCACAGCTGACCAAATTATAACGACCCCACCCCTTTTCCGGGGTGGCGGAGCTTCTACCCTGCAAGCAAGCCATACTAGCACAAGTACTAAATATAAAGAAAGTGCAAACTACACAAGGTGAGGTTTCAAGCACAATCAATCTTCTAGGTTGAGCATCAAAAGAGAGGGGAACCTAGGTATGCACATGATGTTGGTTGGGTTCACCCGAAGGTTCCCCACAACCGCCTAAGCAATCGCATGAGGCTAATCATAACATCCATTTCACCAAACACTCCACCGTAAGGGCCACAACCTTGGGTGGAAACAAGAGCTTTTGGTCGGTCTAGGTATGACACCTTCCACGACCTCTCCCATGATCACACGGCTTTCCTGAGGAAGGGACCTCTTACCGATCTGCATGGAAACGGGTTCGGTTTAGCTTTGCCCGTGCTCTAATCGTCGCGATCTATCGCACGACGTGGGTACGGCTTCGCCTCGGCCCGTAAGGGTTTAGCACTTTCAAGTGCTACACTAATTATACGCTACGCACCTAACCCCTTCACAAGGATCTAGGTTTCACGAATAATCAACAAGGGAGGTGCAATACGCTCCGCATCAATTTCGTGGTGAAGGTTTGCCTTCAACCAATCTCAAAGCATGGGGCTTTCGTTAGCATCTTCGCAAGACGCCTATACTTATTTCCCGCACTGCTATAGATGATTTCACGGAGTCATTCTCTAGCACGCATTCTAGGCCTAACCTAAATGCAACGTCGCAAATCAAGCATCACCGATTCGGGCTCACGGCCACGAATAGGCTTCACACAAAATGTCTAAATCCGCACGACTACCGAATTTTCTACATGCAAAAATGTCGGGGACGGACACAATCTACCCGGAGTTCCGAAGAACTTGAGGAAATCCTACACTTCACCCATTTGGTGAAAGGGATTCCTCATGCAAGCATAGAAAGAGGAATGAAAGGACAAATACAAGTCCAAAGTTCGGGAGGAAGAATAGTTACCCTAGACGCGTTCTTTTTCGCCATAGATCCGAGATTTTACACGGAGAGAAACGACCGCACCGGGCTGCACTCTCCAAATCTGGAAACGGCTCGCGAAACGGAGCTCCGGAGCTCCGTCAATGGCGGGATCTACCTTCTTCTTCCTTGGCTCCTCCTTCTTTCTCTAGGGTTTGGAGAGATAATGGCTTAGAGAATATGAGGGTTTAACCCCCTCTCATCAGCCCTAAAGGTCTCCCGCAACTAAACCTAGCCGTTGGATCAATTTCCAAAAGATTTGGACGGTCCGATCTTCTTCTCCGCTCAAAATCGCGGAACAGAATAAACAGGGCGCACGATCGCTGGCGCACGATCACTGGTCGTGCGCAAAGAGGAAAATGGTCGTGCGCACTGTCCCTACGATCACTGGTCGTGCGCGATGAGGCCACTGATCGTGCGCTAAGAGCAGAAAGGGAAGATTTAGCCTTCTTCAAGTGCAGCACTACCACTCCGCCTACTTCGCTGAACCACGATTTTTGGGGTGTTACAACTCCACCCCCCTTAAAAGAAGTTCGTCCCGAAAATTATAAAACAGAAATAGCAAGAAATTCAGCTATAATTTACCTGAGAGAAAATAGCTCGGGGTACTCCGCAAGCATCGCTTGCTCTCTCTCCCAAGAGAGCTCCTCTCGGCCGCAATTATCCCACCGGACTTTTACCATCCGAATGGACTTGTTGCGCAGCTGCTTTACTTCGGTATCTTCGATGCGTAAGGGCTTGACCTTCGTCGACAACCCACTATCAACCGGAACTTTGCCGACCGCAATGATATGAGTAGGCTCTTGCACTGCCTTCCTCAACACTGAAATGTGAAACACGTCGTGCAGACCGCTCAGCTCTGCAGATAGTGCAAGCCGATAAGCCGCATCACCAATACGCTCCACGATCTCAAACGGTCCTAAGTACCTTGGACTGAGCTTTTTCAAGCGTCGGATCCTTGATACCCCTTTGAACGGTTTGATCTTCAAGTAAACCCGGTCACCGACGGCAAACTCTAGGTTCCTATGCTTGGCATTGAAATACTTTGCTTGCCTATCCTGGGCAACCAATAGCCTTTCACGTATAGTCTGGATCGTCGAAGTTGCTTCTTCAACATCTTTACGCTTCAATAGCTTAGTATCGCCCGTTTCCGCCCAAGACAACGGCGTACGACACTTCTTACCATAGAGGGCTTCGAAGGGAGCCATCTTTATACTGGCTTGATAGCTATTATTGTAGGCGAACTCGATCATGTAGAGATGATCTTCCCACCTCTTTCCAAAATCTAGAGTGCACATTCGGAGCATATCCTCCATAGTCCTGTTGGTTCTCTCGGTCTGTCCATCCGTTTGCGGGTGGAAGGCCGTGCTAAACTTCAATTTCGTGCCCAACAGTTCATGGATAAGCCTCCAATCTTTCGATATGAAACGCCCGTCACGATCGTTGACGATACTACGGGGGATACCGTGCAGTCTCACAATACTATCTACATAGAGCTTTGCTAGCTTCTCTACAGAATCATCCTTCCTGTTCGGAATGAAGTGTGATACCTTCGTCAAACGGTCCACGATCACCCAGATGGCGTCGTTTCCATGCTGCGATCTCGGCAATCCGTGCACGAAATCCATCGAAATATCATCAAACTTCCATTCCGAAATCGGCAAGGACTTCAGAAACCCACCAGGACGCTGACATTCCGCTTTCACCAACGCACAAGTATGACACTTGGCCACGTAAAGGGCAACGTCTTTCTTCATACCCGGCCACCAGAAAAGCTTCTTCATATCCATAAACATTTTAGCGCTCCCCGGGTGGATCGAGTACTTGGTATGATGAGCCTCGTACATCAACTCCGCCCGTAGAGTGCCAACGTTTGGGATGCACAACCTTTCCTATTTCCACATAAGGTCGTCTTCGAAGGAGAAATCAGCGTTTAACCCCTCAACGGTTTCCGCCTTATAGCGTTTCATGCTCTTGTCCAGCTCCAATGCTTGTCGAACTCGGTCGGCAAGGTCGTATTGAACCTCCGTCCAGCTCAAGCATGCTGAAGTAGATGTTCTCCTATCAATGCAAACGATCTCCATTTCCTCCAGCTCACGGATTAGACGCTCATCGTGCATCAAAATCCAATTTTCTTGAGCGGGAGCCCGACGACTCAGCGCGTCCGCTACTATGTTTCCCTTACCGGGAGTATAATTGATGTCGAAGGTGTAGTCCCCAAGGAACTCCATCCACCTCCTTTGACGCATATTCAACTCCCTTTGATCCAGCAAGTACATGAGGCTCTTGTGGTCGATAAAGATATCGATCTTCACGCCATATAAATAATGCCTCCAAAGCTTAAGAGCAAATACCACGGCCGCTAGCTCCAAATCATGGACCGGGTAATTCCTCTCATGAACCTTCAGTTGCCGGGAGCCGTAGGCAATTACCTTCCCGAACTGCACTAGGACACAACCCAAACCACTTCCTGAGGCGTCGCTATAAATTTCGTAGCCTTCCGTACCTTGTGGCGAGCATAGAATGGGCGCCGTGGTCAGACGGCTCTTCAGTTCTTCAAAAGCTCATGGGCACTCGGGCGACCAAACGAACTTATGATCCTTCCTAGTCAGTTTTGTGAGAGGAAGTGCGATCCTCGAGAAGTTTTCCACAAAGCGCCTATAATAGCCGGCAAGTCCTAAGAAACTTCGGACTTCCGCTACGTTTTTCAACAAAGTCCACACTCGGATCGCTTCTATCTTCGACGGATCTACTGCAATTCCATCTCCACTAACGACGTGACCAAGGAATGCTACTGACAGTAGCCAAAACTCGCACTTGGAGAACTTGGCATAGAGCTGACTCCTCCTCAAGGTGCTCAGAACGGCGTGCAGATGCCCTATATGCTCCTCTTCCGATTGAGAGTATACCAAAATGTCGTCGATAAAGACGATCACAAATTGATCCAAATACTCACGAAACGTCCTGTTCATTAAGTCCATGAATACCGACGGTGCATTGGACAGACCGAACGGCATCACCGTGAACTCATAGTGCCCAAAGCGGGTACTGAACGCTATTTTTGGAATGTCACATTCCCTAATCCGCAGTTGGTAATAGCCGGACCTTAGGTCCAGCTTGGAGTAAACCGTCGAC
Source organism: Dactylorhiza incarnata (assembly GCA_033032865.1). Classification (NCBI taxonomy): domain Eukaryota; kingdom Viridiplantae; phylum Streptophyta; class Magnoliopsida; order Asparagales; family Orchidaceae; genus Dactylorhiza; species Dactylorhiza incarnata. The sequence goes on from JAWHQI010000033.1 coordinate 737,431, forward strand.
CCCACCAATTGGTCGAATAGATCATCGATTCTTGGAATCGGATATCGGTTCTTCTCGGTCATCTTGTTTAGCTCTCGATAATCAATACATAGACGCAAGCTCCCGTCCTTCTTTTTCACAAAGAGGACCGGTGCACTCCAAGGCGATGAACTTGGACGTACGTAGCCTTGCTCTAGCAGCTATCCGGTACGGTGAGCGGGCCACAGGTTTGGCACCTGACACCAACTCGATACAGAAATCGATCTCCCGCTGAGGCGGAGCCCCAGGGAGTTCGTTAGGAAACACGTCGGCGTACTCCGCTACAACTGGGACATCACATAACCTGGGCATTGGCTCTGAAGTCTCCAACAAGGTGAAGAACAACTCGGCGCCTTTTCTCACCGCCTTAACCACCTGGAGAGCAGACATCAGCGTCTTGCTCGCTCCTCACATACCGGCGAACATGGTTTCTCCTTCGGTGTCCCTTCCCAGAGTGATCTCCTTTGTATTGCAATCTATGCATGCCCGCTGCTCCGAGAGCCAGTCCATGCCGAAGATCACATCAAATTCAGCTAACGGTAATAACGACGCTTCCAAGTCGAAATCCTGACTTCCAATCCGCACCTTCACACGGCTCTTCCTATCCGCACTCATTTGAGATCCATTGGGTAGCACTACTTCCAATCTATCCTCTACGAAGGTAGACGACACTCCGATTCGCACAACGAAGTCCTCGGACAGAAAAGAGTGCGATGCACCCGTATCAAATAGAGCTCTCGCCGGATAGTTGAAAATTAGGACGAAACCTAATTGCACACAAATAAAGCATATAGTCGTACCACAGTATGAATTATATATATAGCTGTAAAAGCTAACTTCTAATTCGTACCTGTGACGACGTCAGTCTATCGTATAGCTTCTCGTTGGCCAAGCGAAAAGACTCTTGGCTGAGTCGGAATGTGCTGGGAAGCCGAAGACTCCGTAGCTTTACCCTTTTCCGCAGTACGAGCATAATCCACCGCTCGATTACCAGCCTTCGGGGGACCACTTCGACACACCACAGCTTTGTGTCCCACCTTCCCGCAGGTGAAACACGTAATAGGAGTCCGCGCAGTCGTGGCTCCCGAAACATTTGAAGGAGCTGGTTCCGCCTGTTTGAACTTCCTTTTGTTCCTTCTGAAATCCGACTTGGACTGAGAGGCCGGCGCATGAAACTCAGTTTTCTTTACAACACCCCTTGCTTGTACCCTCTTCATGTCCAACTCCAAAGATCTGGCAGTTTGCACCATCACTTGGAAGCCGAACGTCATAGGGCCTGCAAGGAGCAGCCTCAACTCGTCCCGAAGCCCTTCATAGAACTTATTTGTCTTTGACTCCTCCTCCTCCACCAAGGACCCCGCATAGCGACTCAGTCTGGTAAACTCATGCAAGTAATCGTCAACGGAGCGATCACCTTGTGTCAACCTCAAGAACTGGTTTTGTAACGCAATGCGCTGGGCAGAGGGGATAAACCTTTGGAGGAACGACTTTGAAAACTCAGCCATTGTGATTTCAGTAATATCTCTACCGCAGAACTTATGCAGCTCCTGCTCTTCCCACCACAGCACAGCCTCTCCATCAAGAAGGAAAGTGGCTAAGGTGACCATCATGGCTTCATCCGTCGCTGTCGCCCTCAGAGTTCTTCTAACTCTTGACAACCAGTCTTCTGCCTCCGTTGGGGACTCAGATCCGGAGAAGGTAGGAGGATTAAAGCTCAGGAAATGCTTTAATTGCTGGTCACGCGCTCGCCCCGCAACTACTTGCGCAACTTGAGGTTCCACCCTCGGCGCTACCGCAGGTTCTACTGCAGTTACAGGCACAGGGGCCTCCACCCTTGGTTCCGCCGCAGGTTCCACTGCAGCAACAGCCTCAGGGGCCACATCCGGAGTAGGAGTAGCAGGCTGGACTAGCCTTTGGGGTTGAGCGTTGATCATCGCGAAGACCGCTTCTGCGACTAATTTGATCATTTCAGCAGAAGGAGTGGTCGCTGGCACTTCAGCCGACCCACTACTTTCAGCGGTGTTACGGGGTCGAGACTGCCCCGCAGCACTTCTAGTCACCTATAATCATGCAAAGCACAATTTAGTGACCCAAAACATATCAAACATCTATCATGGGACGCTCAGGTTCCGCAAACAAGTATGTTTTCTTTTCATTCCTAAGTGGACATTCTTATTAGTTTTTGTCGTTTTAGGTGAATGCACAGCCCGTGCGCACCACCCCTTAAACGGAATTCGTCCCGAATTCGCTAAACTACGGATCGACGCCTTAAGTCCGATACCAAATTATAACATCCTGCCAGTACGAAGAGTATAACAGCAGGTCCAGCCGGGACCCCACGCCATACAAACCACACTAGCTAGGAGTTAAAAGGTGATAACCAGAAAAGTAACAACTAAACGAGAGTACAGAACGTAAGCGGAAGCATTAATTAAACCATTCAAATAGAACTGTCCACTATCATAGGAATGTATCCTGAATAAGAGCTACGGCCTTAAGGCCTTACATTCATCCAATGCACAAAACTCCAAACATACATCGGCACGCAGGCCGGCCAAACATGAATAACAGGAAAAGGGCTGGCCTTCAAGGGCCAACATTGAAAAGGGCCATCGCCCGCTATTTCCCGCTAGGCTCACCTGCACCTGCATAAGAACATTCCACCAAGCGGTGGCAAACAAAGTAACGGTCAGCACAGCTGACCAAATTATAACGACCCCACCCCTTTTCCGGGGTGGCGGAGCTTCTACCCTGCAAGCAAGCCATACTAGCACAAGTACTAAATATAAAGAAAGTGCAAACTACACAAGGTGAGGTTTCAAGCACAATCAATCTTCTAGGTTGAGCATCAAAAGAGAGGGGAACCTAGGTATGCACATGATGTTGGTTGGGTTCACCCGAAGGTTCCCCACAACCGCCTAAGCAATCGCATGAGGCTAATCATAACATCCATTTCACCAAACACTCCACCGTAAGGGCCACAACCTTGGGTGGAAACAAAAGCTTTTGGTCGGTCTAGGTATGACACCTTCCACGACCTCTCCCATGATCACACGGCTTTCCTGAGGAAGGGACCTCTTACCGATCTGCATGGAAACGGGTTCGGTTTAGCTTTGCCCGTGCTCTAATCGTCGCGATCTATCGCACGACGCGGGTACGGCTTCGCCTCGGCCCGTAAGGGTTTAGCACTTTCAAGTGCTACACTAATTATACGCTACGCACCTAACCCCTTCACAAGGATCTAGGTTTCACGAATACTCAACAAGGGAGGTGCAATACGCTCCGCATCAATTTCGTGGTGAAGGTTTGCCTTCAACCAATCTCAAAGCATGGGGCTTTCGTTAGCATCTTCGCAAGACGCCTATACTTATTTCCCGCACTGCTATAGATGATTTCACGGAGTCATTCTCCGGCACGCATTCTAGGCCTAACCTAAATGCAACGTCGCAAATCAAGCATCACCGATTCGGGCTCACGGCCACGAATAGGCTTCACACAAAATGCCTAAATCCGCACGACTACCGGATTTTCTACATGCAAAAATGCCGGGGACGGACACAATCTACCCGGAGTTCCGAAGAACTTGAGGAAATCCTACACTTCACCCATTTGGTGAAAGGGATTCCTCATGCAAGCATAGAAAGAGGAATGAAAGGACAAATACAAGTCCAAAGTTCGGGAGGAAGAATCGTTACCCTAGACGCGTTCTTTTTCGCCATAGATCCGAGATTTTACACGGAGAGAAACAACCGCACCGGGCTGCACTCTCCAAATCTGGAAACGGCTCGCGAAACGGAGCTCCGGAGCTCCGTCAATGGCGGGATCTACCTTCTTCTTCCTTGGCTCCTCCTTCTTTCTCTAGGGTTTGGAGAGAGAATGGCTTAGAGAATATGAGGGTTTAACCCCCTCTCATCAGCCCTAAAGGTCTCCCGCAACTAAACCTAGCCGTTGGATCAATTTCCAAAAGATTTGGACGGTCCGATCTTCTTCTCCGCTCAAAATCGCGGAACAGAATAAACAGGGCGCACGATCGCTGGCGCACGATCACTGGTCGTGCGCAAAGAGGAAAATGGTCGTGCGCACTGTCCGAGACAGAACTCGATTCTCTCCTGAATTAATGCACGATCGCTGGCGCACGATCACTGGTCGTGCGCGATGAGGCCACTGATCGTGCGCTAAGAGCAGAAAGGGAAGATTTAGCCTTCTTCAAGTGCAGCACTACCACTCCGCCTACTTCGTTGAACCACGATTTTTGGGGTGTTACACCCCGCTCTTTGCGAGGCTATTTGGGCTCGCGAAGAAACATCCAACCCCTGGTATTCGCTAGTCCCTTGATGATCTGTCAGGAATCTTTTGTGGGACCCACCTCGTGGGCTATAAATATCTTCCCGAGTCCCCAGTGGCGTGGGCCGCAACTTCCTTTTCTTCCCCTTTGCCTGATACTGTAGCTGCCTGGAGATGCCTCTTTCCAAAGAAGCCATGGCTCCCCTGAGGGCAGTGAAAGTTGGCGGGCTACCCTCCACGACCAGGGTACCCTCCTGGATGAATCGGCCGCCTCATGCTCAGTCGCCGAAGATTAAGAAGGCGAAGGCGGCTCGTCGAACCGGGGATGACTCCGTGCTGTTGGTCTCCTCCCCGGACGATCGCCCCCGCGAGAAGGTACGAGCTACCCCTCTAGTTTAAGTCAATGAATTTTCCTGTGATTCATACCTACTCGCAGGATGCTTTGCCGAACGAGGACGCTGGAGAACCCGCTGGTGGGTCTCGCAAAAGTCCGTCGGCGGATAACGATCTCGCTGGCAAAAACGCCGCCGATATGATCTTGATCTCGCATGCCAACTCTCTCCTTGTCGACTATCTGATCTTCGTTCCTTGCTTCTTATAGCCTCGCCCCTGAAATCCCCGGCCCGCCAGGCATTGCGGCCTCTGTCTCCGCCTCCGCCTCCTGTCAAAATTATAGATAAGCCCAGATTCCCACTCCTGACGAGCGAGGAGACCGGTGGCTCTGTACCGCCAAAGATCCCTCCGACCAACAGCGCAGCCTACCCTCCCAGCCTGGGTAAATCTCTCTACCCTCACTACGACAACGTGTTCCAGGGCCTTCCCTCGACCTCTCGCCCCCCTCTGGGTAAGCATTCTGATGACCCCCTGCCCTGCGCGAACTCAAGCGCGCCATCTAACCTCTTCGTAATATCTCACAGAGAATCACAAAAATTTGCCTACCGATTCCGAGTTGGGTGATGACAAGATGTCCCCCCTTCCTGAGCAGGTGGAGGACTTTTTAGAGGATCCGCGAGATCCTGAGATGATGAAACAATGAGCCGCGGAGTTGTTGAGGAAACATGGGCAGATGCTGATGGACCTCAACATGCATGCGAGACGTGACAGGGAAGCCGCCGAGGATAGACACGCTGTCTTGATGGAAGAGTGTGCGAGACTCCGGCAAGTGAGGCAGCATGACCAGGATGAGAACGCTACGACGTCGGAGGTGCATATAGCTAGGATGAGAGACTATGCTTATCTCATGGACCGGGAGGGTCGCTTGGCCGAGGATTATTATAACTCTAGGGTACCGCCGCGGTCCGGGTCGCGGGGTGGGGGTAGATGGAAGTGGTTGCCCCATGATTCTCGCTAACTTTTTTCGTCGTCGCGGACTCTTAATTCCAGTTAATGAGTGCTGTTATTCTAGAAAATCTTGCAATGGCTTGTAACTTGTATACTTGCCGCTTATATGTTGGCTTTATTTCTTCTGACAATAAGTATTACTAGTTTTTTATTAGTTCTCGCTCGCTGCTAATAAATCCGTTTCATTTTCATGTTATATCATGCTCGCGAGGGCCCTCTGTTCCCGGTAAATACATCTCGCGAAAATGTTGCTCGTACTAACTCCGCAGGTCTTTCTCGCCCGCAGCCTTGATGTGATGTTTTTGCTCCTACCCGCACCCGCCGGCGCTTGGACTTCTTCCCGCCCTTTTGCTTTGGCTATAAATAGGCGGCCATAACTGAGTCAACCACCGCATTTACTGTCAACCTTCTTCCTCCTCTGCTTCAGAGCTCTCGCTCCCTCCTGTTCTCTCTCTACTTCCTTTCTCGCAGATTATTAATATGGGCGGCAATGCCAATGAGTCGGAGGGTCGGCGAAAGATTGCGAAGGCTTTCACGGAGCACACCTTCTATCACTGCAACCTGACCGATGAGGAATATTTCAGCGTGGTCGCCGACTACGTCACCCCCCCCCCCCGGTTCGAGGCACGCCGTCCCAGCGAGAACGACGTGATCAATGCCCCGCTTGTCGATGAGTTGGCCATCCCCATCGTTCATTTCGCGGTCAGCCTGGGTCTCCCCATATGGCCGGAAGTTCACCAGGTAATGGTCGTTCTTGCTCGCTTCTTATTCTCTGCAGGTCAAGTCTCGCTCATTATGTAAACTAATCCTGATCTTCTCACTGCTCGTCAGGTGCTCAAGCACTATGGCGTTGTTCTGGGCCAGCTCACCCCTAATGCCATGGCGGTGATCACAGCCTTCGCCTGCTACCTTCGCGAGGAGCGCATCGAGTTCAGCCTCCCAGTCTTTCGGAAGCAGTTCTCGTTTCGTGCCTTCAGGGACGGGACTGCCTACTTCGTGGGCTCGGGTCCTATGGTTGACGAGACTGTCAACAAAGCCCACTTCTGGGCCCAGAAGTTCCTTCTTGTCAAGGGGAACTTCGGTAACATCCCGATCTCGCCAGTCCAACACGGCGAGACCACCTACCGGCCCACTGCCCTCGGAGGACACGACGCCCTCCTCTATCAGTTCTTCTGCAAGAAGAACTTTGAGGTTGTCCATCTTCGCCGCAACCTCGACAAGCTGCTTCCAGTGATCGCTGGGGAAGGTAAAGATCTCGCCCTATCACTATTAACTTCTTTCTCATTAACCCCGTACTTATTGAAATTTCAACCCTTTTCTAGGCGAGCAGGATCTTCCCATCCATCCCCCTACGCGAGCAATCGGAAAACCGACGCTACCCTGGCTCTCGCGACCATGGGGGCAGAGGCTTGCCGAGGCGCCGTCACTCCAGGTTAGCCCTCCTCTCGCAAGAGATTGGGGGCTTCTGGTAGCCATGTCGTTCCTTCAAAATCTCGGCCGAAGAAGAAGAGTAAGAATAACGGGGTCTCGCTCACCTCCTCGAAGGGAGATGGGCCTCGCGAGGCTGCTTTCGATGAGTTTGATCTCACCGGCCTCTCCGCGGGGGGGGGGGGGGGGGGGGAGGGGGGGGGGGGGGGGGAGGACGACGAGCCCTGCCAGGAGGCTTCCAGAACATCCATCCTGCCCATCCCCGTCAGCCATTACAACTTCGGCCTCGGCCAGAGGCGCCGGGATGAGACCGGCGAGCTCTTGGTAAACTGGAAACCGGAGACAAACCGAGTGGACATCTCCACCATCCTTCCCTCCTGGGTGGAGAAGGAGACCGTTAGCGGTCATGCCTTTGACCTCTCATTCACCCTCTATGGGCGCGAGGACGCGGGGTCTTATACAGACGAGACTGTGAGAACGCTCGCTTTCGAGAGCGCGAGGTCACAGTTGCGTTCTGCCGAGCTCGCCCATATGACGGGGAGGCGCTACTTACAGCTGGAGCTTTAGAATGTGGAGCTCGCGAGGGCCTATCAGGGGCTCCTTGCCGAGAACACGCAGCTGAAGGAGAAGCTACTCGCCGCAGAGGGCAGTGTGGTGAGTTACCTAGACCTTGTCACCCTCCTTTCCTTCGGCCATTTTGTTTCCCTAACTTGTTTTTCTTGCAGGATGCCGAGGCCGTCGGAAGAGCCGACGCTCGCATTCAGAGATTGGAGGGCGAGGTGGCCGGGCTAAAAGCCCTGAACTGCGACCTTACCCATGTCGTCGTTCCCCCTTCTCCTCGCCGTCTGAAGGAAGAGCGGCGAGCGCAAGACGAGGAGATCCGCTTGGAGTCTACTGAGTAGGCTCGCTACATCTTCCAGACGATGAAGGCGGACGGCCTCCTAGCCGCCGACGCAGCCGACATGATTCTGGAGGATATCGTCCTGGATCTCTTCATCCCGCTTCCGCCATTGAAGAGCAGCGATGACGAGGAAGAGTCCGCGAGCGATCCATGAGGCTTATAACTTTTGATTTTACTTTCTGTTTTTTTTTGGGCTGGCGAGATCGCCGCCTTATGTAAATCAAACTATGAAATGCATGGATGCATATTCTTTGGCCTTGTGTTGTGTTCGCCCTTTTTGCTATATTGTTTTCCGTGTTGATATCTCATTCTCGCTTGCCCCGATATTTATTTTTACGTAGGTTATTCTCGTGATGATCGTTCTCGCACCCCACGTTATCGGACAGATAGACATAGGACATTTTTGGCTGCTCTGGCCTTTCGCCACTTGCCTTAGAATTATCGCCCTTTAGGTATGCACCTTCCTCTAAGTTTCGCAGGGTACTTTGCTTCTCGGCGAGAGCTCGCCTCCTATCCTGTGCCGGCAACCTCTATGCCGAGCGCCGGATACCTCGGAGTGCTTAGGTTGGATTCTTTTCGCCCGCACACCATCGTGCGAAATCTTCATTTTTCCGAGCGAGCAGGCTCGCCGAGCGAGAGGGCCCGGGTCAGTGCCGAAGACTCGCCAACCTGAGGAATATCATCCTGATCTCGTGAAGAACTTACCTCTTTGCCAACTTCCCCAGTGATCAACTTGCATCCCCCATCTAGTGAGAGCCCGGGAGCGGAGTGGACCTGATGCATTCTAGCATCGGTAGTCCTCACCTTGCCAGCCTCTCCAGAGATCAACCTGAAACCCCCCGTCTAGTGAGAGCCCGGGAGCGGAATCGATTTGGGGCATTCCAGCACCAACATTTGTCACCTTGCCAGCCTCTCCAGAGATCAACCTGAAACCCCCCGTCTAGTGAGAGCCCGGGTGCAGAATCGATCTGGGGCATTCCAACACCAACACTTGTCACCTTGCCAGCCTCTCCAGAGATCAACCTAAAACCCCCCGTCTAGTGCGAGCCCGGGAGCGGAATCGATCTGGGGCATTCCAGCACCAACACTTGTCACCTGGCCAGCCTCTCCAGAGATCAACCTGAAACCCCCTGTCTAGTAAGAGCCCGGGAGCGGAATCGATCTGGGGCATTCCAGCACCAACATTTGTCACCTTGCCAGCCTCTCCAGAGATCAACCTGAAACCCCCCGTCTAGTGAGAGCCCGGGAGCGGAATTGATCTGGGGCATTTCCAGCACCAACACTTGTCACCTTGCCAGCCTCTCCACAGATCAACCTGAAACCCACCGTCTAGTGAGAGCCCGGGAGCGGAATCGATCTGGGGAATTCCAGCACCAACACTTGTCACCTTGCCAGCCTCTCCAGAGATCAACCTAAAACCCCCCATCTAGTGAGAGCCCGGGAGCGAAATCGATCTTGGGCATTCCAGCACCAACACTTGTCACCTTGCCAGCCTCTCCAGATATCAACCTGGAACCCCCCGTCTAGTGAGAGCCCGGGAGCGAAATCAATCTGGGGCATTCCAGCACCAACACTTGTCACCTTGCCAGCCTCTCCAGAGATCAACCTGAAACCCCCCATCTAGTGAGAGCCCGGGAGCGGAATCGATCTGGGGCATTCCAGCACCAACATTTGTGACATTGCCAGCCTCTCCAGAGATCAACCTGAAACCCCCCGTCTAGTGAGAGCCCGGGAGCGTAATCGATCTGGGGCATTCAAGCACCAACACTTGTCACCTTGCCTGTCCTCGCATAGCAGTTATAACTATCAAGTGAAGAAGTAAAATATACAACTAATACTGCCATAAAACTTGTAAGGGTAGAATCGTTTCAAATCGTCTCCACTTCGGGCTCGGCCGAGAGGTACCCCTTCGACATCTTGGAGGTGATACCCCCCTGACTTGAGCACCTCACTTACAATGTATGGACCCTCCCAATTGGGGTCGAGCTTACCTACCGCGGCCCCTCTTCCGGCCGTGTCCACCTTCATTAAGACCAGGTCTCCCTTCTGGAAGTGCTTTATTCGGATGTTCTTGTCAAGGTATCGGGCCATTCCCCGCTTGACTTCCTCCTGCCTGACGGTGGCCAGGTCCCAGAGCTCCTCCACCAGGTCTAAGGATAGCCTTTGCTCCGCATCATTAGCCACTAGCCACTCTTCATCTCCTTCACCTGCGGCGATCACCCTAGGGGTCTTTACTTCGAACTCTATGGGAAGGACTGCTTCAGACCCGTGAGAAAGTTTGAACGGGGTCTCCCCGGTGGCGGTGTTAGGGGTAGTCCTCAGGGCCCAGAGAATGGATGGTAGTTGCTCTACCCAATTCCCTCGGAGGTTCTCCACCTTCTTCTTCAGTAGGTTGACGATTTCTTTGTTTGCCGCTTCCACCTGGCTGTTGCTTCTTGGGTGGTGAACCAATGCGAACCTGAGGTCGATACCAAGCTGGGTGCAGAAGCTAACAAATTCTTCGCTAGCAAATCGCAGCCCATTGTCCGTCACTATAACCAGGGGAAGGCCGTGCCTGCAAATTATTTCTCCCCATACAAAATTCCTCACAACTTGAGATGTTACCTTGGCGAGCGCCTTCAGTTCTACCCATTTGGAGAAATAATCGATCATGACCAGTAAGAACTTTCTTTGGCCGCTAGCTTGAGGGAAAGGGGCAACTAGGTCCAACCCCCATATGGCGAAGGGTCAGGGAGCAGTGATGGTTTGGAGCCTCTGAGCTGGGAGGAGTTGGAGCGGAGCATAGAGCTGGCACTTTGAACACCTCCTTGCGAACTCCGCCGCATCCTTGCTGAGGGTGGGCCAGAAGTAGCCTTGTCTCAACACCCTCCCTTCCAGAGTTTGGCTCCCGGAGTGACTCCCACATTCTCCGGAGTAAATTTCTTCTAGGAATCTCGGAACATCCTCCTCTGAAACACAACGGGCTAGGAGTCCCGAGAGAGTCTTCCTGTACAGCCCTCCTGCATGCAAAGAGTAATAAGCCGACTTATACCTGAAGCGTCGCCTGTCCATGTCTCCTAGGGAGCTTCCCTGATGATAGGAAGGAGATGAAGGGATCCATCCACGAGACCCGCTGATCCACCTCCATCAGTTCTCCTTCCTCGATGGAGGGTCGGAAGAGTTCTGAAACCGTCCCTCCTGTTCGAGGACCGAACCTGGCTAGGAGGTCCGCGGGGGTGCTCTCTTCCCTTGGCACGTGTTTGATGGAGAAAGTGTGGAATTGCCAGATGACTCCCTTGACCTTCTCCAAGAACCGCAGGAGGGTCGGGTACTTTGCCTCAAACTCTCCCTTGACTTGGCATGCTACCACCATGGAGTCCTTTGAGACCTCCACATCTTGCACTCCCAGTTCTCGAGCCAACTGCAGGCCCGCTATCACCGCCTCGTACTCCGCTTGGTTGTTGGTAATTGGAAAATGGATGTTCAAGGCTTGCTCGATCTTTGTCCCTTGGGGACTCACTAGGATGATTCCCCCCCCCCCCCCCATAGGAGTGCTTTCCTGAGGCACCATCCACTAACATCCTCCATGCCACTGGGGGAGGCGGTTCATGTTCCCCCACCTCGGTCGTGTAGTCGGTCATGAAGTCCGCCACCGCTTGGGCCTTGATTGATGTCCTGGGTACGAACGTAATATCGAACTCGCTCAGCTCCACGGACCACTTCGCCAATCTTCCCGAGTGCTCCACCTCTTACAGGATTTTGCGAAGCGGGTGGTCTGTCACTACTCTGATAGAGTATGCCTGAAAGTAGGGCCGAAGCCTCCGAGCCGCCACCACCAATGCGAAAGCCAACTTTTCCAAGATTGGGTATCGGAGCTCCGCCTTCTTCAGCACTCGGCTGACATAGTAGATAGGGAATTGTTTTCTCCCCTCCTCTCGGATCAGCACTGCACTTACTGCCTCAAACCCTACTCACAGGTATAGGGATAGGTCTTCTCCCGATCTCGGCCCTTGAAGTAGGGGGGTTTGGGTGAGTTGCTCTTTCAAGGCTTGGAAGGCTCTCTCGCATTCCGAAGTCCATTCAAATTTTTTGCTGCCCCTTAGCGCCTTAAAGAAGGGCGCACACTTCTCTCTCGCCTTGGAGAGGAACCTGCTGAGTCCGGCCAGCTTCCCCGTGAGGCTCTGAACCTCCTTCGGGTTTCTTGGCGACGCCAACTCCATTACTGCCTTGACCTTGTCCGGGTTAGGCTCCACCCCCGCTTGTGTGAGCAAGTGACCTAGAAATTTCCCTCGGCTAGCCCCAAAGACACACTTCAGGGGGTTGAGTTTCATCTTGTACTTTCGTAGAGTTCTGAACGTCTCCTCGAGGTCTCGGAGGTGGGACTCAAGGTCCCGACTTTTCACCATGAGATCATCAACATAGACCTCTAAATTTCTTCCTTTCTGTTTGCAAAAGACCCTATCCATCATCCTTTGGTACGTGGCACATGCGTTCTTAAGCCTGAAGGGCATCATCTTATAACAGTAATATCCATCGCCCGTGATGAAGGAGACATCTTTGATGTCCGGGGGGTGCATGCGAATTTGGTGGTAACCTGAAAAGCATCTAAGAAAGACATTACAGGAAAACCGACGACTGAGTCAACCAGCGCGTCGATTCTAGGCAGGGGTAGCAATCTTTTGGGCATGATTTATTAAGTAGTGAAAAATTGATACACATTCTCCACTTACCTCCTCCCTTCTTCACCATGACTGTACAACCCTCATATTTCCCGAGTCGGTGGGACCCGACCCGGATGAAGCCAAGATAGCAAGGGTGGCCAGGACGGACAAAATGACCACATGGGGCGGTCGAAACCGACCAAGGCAAAGAGTGGCCGCGGGGAAGGCGGGGGGAGCACCCGCTCCCTCGACTCTCTTCGGGCGAGTGGGAGGGGCCTCCCACTCGCCAATCACCCTTAGGCGAGTGGGAGAGACCCTCCCACTCACACGGGCGAGTGGGAGGGGCCCTCCCACTCGCCGGGCGAGTGGGAGGGGCACTCCCACTCGCCGAGCGAGTGGGAGGAGCCCTCCCACTCGCCGGCCACCTTGGGGGCGAGTGGGAGGGGCCCTCCCACTCGCCACCCCCCTTTGGGCGAGTGGGAGGGATTCCCCCACTCGCCCGGTACATTGGGGGGAGACCGGCATGGCCTCCCGTGAGGGGGGAAGTGGGCATCTCGAGTCCCACTCGCTCCCCCTCATGCGTTGATCGTTCGTGGTCATGGTTGGACTGCGGATAGCAGGATCTTGGCTATCCGCAGTCCATTTTTGGGAAAGTCTATAAATAGACCCCCATGGGCACCTTGGGAAGGGTTGGTTCCTACCCCCTCCCTCGCGTGTGAGCAAGCACTACCCCTCCCCTCCCCTTGACGTTGAAGGTGGTCGGTGAGGTGTTCCTTAGTGCCCTCCAAGGTGCCCAGGCTCAGCATTGGCTTGGGAGGGGAAGCGCTCTAAGATCTTCCGGGTATGTGGTGGGACCTCCTCGCTGAAGCTTAAGGGGTTCGTTTCTAGACTCAAGTGCTCTTCAAGGGCAAGTTCTCCTAGCTCTTAGTGACTAGTCAAGGGTCTCGCTCAGGTCAAGTAAGGGTTAGCTGCATCCCCCTTGTGAACGTCGAACCGGGTTACTGGTTTCAACATTATGGTGCGGTGAGCGTGGAAGTAGCTAGTTCGGAAAGCTCTGGGCAAGTCTCATGGCTGGAAGCGATGAGCTGGGGGACTCACCCCTGCCGGGGAGTGCATGAAGAAAGGTGACTTCGAGGAGTTCAGGAAGTCAATCCGGGAAGTCTTGCGGTTTGCACTCCCCCCTCAGGGCGAGTACACGGCATCGCCAACACCTGTGCTCGCCTCGCCGTCTTTGATGGAGATAGAGCAAGCGTGTTGGCAAGGGAAGGGGCCAGCCTCGGAGGAAGGCTTGAGCCTTCAAGCGCAAGCGCTCTTCAACGGCTCTCCTGGGGCCAGCTGCCCCGAGTGAGGGGGCAGGGAGGATGCCTCCGTCTCAACAGGAAGGGGGCGTAGTCCCTGTTCCTGATTCAACAAAAGCACGGGGAGACGCCACGAAGCTACGCAGATCGGTTCCAGAGGCAAGTCTCCCACCTGCAGGTTGACCAAGGAAGCAGGAAGGACCAGGAGAAAGGAAAGGAATAAGAAGATAGAGAAAGTGGAGGAGATGAGGAAAGAGATGGTCAAGGTGCATGTGACCAAGTAGGCCCAGAGGGGCGCGTTGTAATAAGCAGGTAGCTCCTCGACGATGAATGAAGAAGTTTCAGGTAACGCCTTGACTAAGTGGCTTGGGGTAAGTGTTGAGTTCCTCTGCCTCCAGGTGAAGGTAAGCACCTAGGACGTGGATGGGTACTCCGCTCCCATTTGGTAGTATCCCCGACTAGAGACCATTCTCCGGGCTCAGTCATGCCAGCAGATGAGAGGCTCATCGGGTCGACTCGCTACTTGGTAGCTGGACTGGGAAGGCGTTGAGTTCCTCTACCTCCAGGTAGGCTAGGCCCCTAGGACGTGGATGGGTACTTCCGCCTCCAATTGGATTGGGAAGGCATTGAGTTCCTCTGCATCCAGGTGAGCTAAGCCCCCAGGACGTGGATGGGTACTTCCACCTCCAGTCGGACTGGGAAGGCGTTGAGTTCCTCTACCTCCAGGTAAGATGGGCCCCTAGGATGTGGATGGGTACTTCCGCCTCCAATTGAATTGGGAAGGCGTTGAGTTCCTCTGCATCCAGGTGAGCTAAGCCCCTAGGACGTGGATGGGTACTTCCACCTCCAGTCAGGTTGGGAAGGCGTTGAGTTCCTCTGCCTCCAGGTGAAGGTAAGCACCTAGGACGCGGACGGGTACTTCCGCCTCCAATCGGTAAGATCCCTGACTATAGACCATTCTCCAGGCTCAGTCATGCCGACAGATGGGAGGTTCATCAGGTTCACTCGCGGCAGGTGAGATTTCAAGAAGGACGATCGGTTCGGTAAGATGGTTGAATCCCTCCGCCCCTCAGTGAAGGTAAGCACCTGGGATGTGAACTGGTCCTCCTCCCCCGGTAGTTCGAGAAAGTGTTGATTTCCCTCCCCCTCCAGGTGAGCTCGGCTCCCTGGTAGGTGTGGAGTTTCCTCCCCCTCCAGGTGAGCTCGGCTCCCTGGTAGGTGTGGAGTTTCCTCCCCCTCCAGGTGAGCTCGGCTTCCTGGTAGGTGTGGAGTCCCCTCCCCTTCCAGGTGAGCTCGGCTCCCAGGTAGGTGTGGAGTTTCCTCCCCCTCCAGGTGAGCTCGACACCCTGGTAGGTGTGGAGTTCTCTCCCCCTCCAGGTGAGCTCGGCTCCCTGGTAGGTGTGGAGTTTCCTCCCCCTCCAGGTGAGCTCGGCTCCCTGGTAGGTGTGGAGTTTCCTCCCCCTCCAGGTGAGCTCGGCTCCCTGGTAGGTGTGGAGTTTCCTCCCCCTCCAGGTGAGCTCGGCTCCCTGGTAGGTGTGGAGTTTCCTCCCCCTCCAGGTGAGCTCGGCTCCCTGGTAGGTGTGGAGTTTCCTCCCCCTCCAGGTGAGCTCGGCTCCCTGGTAGGTGTGGAGTTTCCTCCCCCTCCAGGTGAGCTCGGCTCCCTGGTAGGTGTAGAGTCCCCTCCCCTTCCAGGTGAGATCGGCTCCCAGGTAGGTGTGGAGTTTCCTCCCCCTCCAGGTGAGCTCGACTCCCTGGTAGGTGTGGAGTTCTCTCCCCCTCCAGGTGAGCTCGGATCCCTGGTAGGTGTGGAGTTTCCTCCCCCTCCAGGTGAGCTCGGCTCCCTGGTAGGTGTGGAGTTTCCTCCCCCTCCAGGTGAGCTCGGCTCCCTGGTAGGTGTGGAGTTTCCTCCCCCTCCAGGTGAGCTCGTCTCCCTGGTAGGTGTGGAGTTTCCTCCCCCTCTAGGTGAGTTCGACTCCCTGGTAGGTGTGGAGTTCTCTCCCCCTCCAGGTGAGCTCGGCTCCCTGGTAGGTGTGGAGTTTCCTCCCCCTCCAGGTGAGCTCGGCTCCCTGGTAGGTGTGGGGTTTCCTCCCCCTCCAGGTGAGCTCGACTCCCTGGTAGGTGTGGAGTTCTCTCCCCCTCCAGGTGAGCTCGGCTCCCTGGTAGGTGTGGAGTTTCCTCCCCCTCCAGGTGAGCTCGGCTCCCTGGTAGGTGTGGAGTTTCCTCCCCCTCTAGGTGAGCTCGGCTCCCTGGTAGGTGTGGAGTTTCCTCCCCCTCCAGGTGAGCTCGTCTCCCTGGTAGGTGTGGAGTTTCCTCCCCCTCCAGGTGAGTTCGACTCCCTGGTAGGTATGGAGTTTCCTCCCCCTCCAGGTGAGCTTGTCTCCCTGGTAGGTGTGGAGTTTCCTCCCTCTCCAGGTGGGTTTGACTCCGTGGTAGGTGTGGAGTTCTCTCCCCCTCCAGGTGAGCTCGGCTCCCTTGTAGGTGTGGAGTTTCCTCCCCCTCCAGGTGAGCTCGGCTCCCTTGTAGGTGTGGAGTTTCCTCCCCCTCCAGGTGAGCTCGACTCCCTGGTAGGTGTGGAGTTCTCTCCCCCTCCAGGTGAGCTCGGCTCCCTGGTAGGTGTGGAGTTTCCTCCCCCTCCAGGTGAGCTCGGCTCCATGGTAGGTGTGGAGTTTCCTCCCCCTCCAGGTGAGCTCGGCTCCCTGGTAGGTGTGGAGTTTCCTCCCCCTCCAGGTGAGCTCGCCTCCCTGGTAGGTGTGGAGTTTCCTCCCCCTCCAGGTGAGTTCGACTCCCTGGTAGGTGTGGAGTTCTCTCCCCCTCCAGGTGAGCTCGGCTCCCTGGTAGGTGTGGAGTTTCCTCCCCCTCCAGGTGAGCTCGGCTCCCTGGTAGGTGTGGAGTTTCCTCCCCCTCCAGGTGAGCTCGACTCCCTGGTAGGTGTGGAGTTCTCTCCCCCTCCAGGTGAGCTCGGCTCCCTGGTAGGTGTGGAGTTTCCTCCCCCTCCAGGTGAGCTCGGCTCCCTGGTAGGTGTGGAGTTTCCTCCCCCTCCAGGTGAGCTCGGCTCCCTGGTAGGTGTGGAGTTTCCTCCCCCTCCAGGTGAGCTCGGCTCCCTGGTAGGTATGGAGTTTCCTCCCCCTCCAGGTGAGCTCGTCTCCCTGGTAGGTGTGGAGTTTCCTCCCCCTCCAGGTGAGTTTGACTCCCTGGTAGGTGTGGAGTTTCCTCCCCCTCCAGGTGAGCTCGTCTCCCTGGTAGGTGTGGAGTTTCCTCCCCCTCAAGGTGAGTTCGACTCCCTGGTAGGTGTGGAGTTCTCTCCCCCTCCAGGTGAGCTCGGCTCCCTGGTAGGTGTGGAGTTTCCTCCCCCTCCAGGTGAGCTCGGCTCCCTGGTAGGTGTGGAGTTTCCTCCCCCTCCAGGTGAGCTCGACTCCCTGGTAGGTGTGGAGTTCTCTCCCCCTCCAGGTGAGCTCGGCTCCCTGGTAGGTGTGGAGTTTCCTCCCCCTCCAGGTGAGCTCGACTCCCTGGTAGGTGTGGAGTTCTCTCCCCCTCCAGGTGAGCTCGGCTCCCTGGTAGGTGTGGAGTTTCCTCCCCCTCCAGGTGAGCTCAGCTCCCTGGTAGGTGTGGAGTTTCCTCCCCCTCCAGGTGAGCTCGGCTCCCTGGTAGGTGTCGAGTTTCCTCCCCCTCCAGGTGAGCTCGACTCCCTGGTAGGTGTGGAGTTTCCTCCCCCTCCAGGTGAGTTCGACTCCCTGGTAGGTGTGGAGTTCTCTCCCCCTCCAGGTGAGCTCGGCTCCCTGGTAGGTGTGGAGTTTCCTCCCCCTCCAGGTGAGCTCGGCTCCCTGGTAGGTGTGGAGTTTCCTCCCCCTCCAGGTGAGCTCGACTCCCTGGTAGGTGTGGAGTTCTCTCCCCCTCCAGGTGAGCTCGGCTCCCTGGTAGGTGTGGAGTTTCCTCCCCCTCCAGGTGAGCTCGGCTCCCTGGTAGGTGTGGAGTTTCCTCCCCCTCCAGGTGATCTCGACTCCCTGGTAGGTGTGGAGTTCTCTCCCCCTCCAGGTGAGCTCGGCTCCCTGGTAGGTGTGGAGTTTCCTCCCCCTCCAGGTGAGCTCGACTCCCTGGTAGGTGTTGAGTTCTCTCCCCCTCCAGGTGAGCTCGGCTCCCTGGTAGGTGTGGAGTTTCCTCCCCCTCCAGGTGATCTCGGCTCCCTGGTAGGTGTGGAGTTTCCTCCCCCTCCAGGTGAGCTCGACTCCCTGGTAGGTGTGGAGTTCTCTCCCCCTCCAGGTGAGCTCGGCTCCCTGGTAGGTGTGGAGTTTCCTCACCCTCCAGGTGAGCTCGGCTCCCTGGTAGGTGTGGAGTCCCCTCCCCTTCCAGGTGAGCTCGGCTCCCTGGTAGGTGTGGAGTTTCCTCCCCCTCCAGGTGAGCTCGGCTCCCTGGTAGGTGTGGAGTCCCCTCCCCTTCCAGGTGTGCTCGGCTCCCTGGTAGGTGTGGAGTTTCTCTCCCCCTCCAGGTGAGCTCGGCTCCCTGGTAGGTGTGGAGTTTCCTCCCCCTCCAGGTGAGCTCGGCTCCCTGGTAGGTGTGGAGTTTCCTCCCCCTCCAGGTGAGCTCGACTCCCTGGTAGGTGTGGAGTTCTCTCCCCCTCCAGGTGAGCTCAGCTCCCTGGTAGGTGTGGAGTTTCCTCTCCCTCCAGGTGAGCTCGGCTCCCTGGTAGGTGTGGAGTCCCCTCCCCTTCCAGGTGAGCTCGGCTCCCTGGTAGGTGTGGAGTTTCCTCCCCCTCTAGGTGAGCTCGGCTCCCTGGTAGGTGTGGAGTCCCCTCCCCTTCCAAGTGAGCTCGGCTCCCTGGTAGGTGTGGAGTTTCCTCCCCCTCCAGGTGAGATCGGCTCCCTGGTAGGTGTGGAGTCCCCTCCCCTTCCAGGTGAGCTCGGCTCCCTGGTAGGTGTGGACTTCCCACCTTCCACCTCAGGCCGGGTTCAGCTCGACTAGAGGTGTTGAGTTTCCCTCCACTTTCGGTCGAGCTTAGTCCGACCTCAGGTGTTGAGCTTTCTCCACCTCCTGTTGAGCTCGGCTCACCGGAGGGGTGTTTAGTGGAGAAAGGTTCGTTCCCCACCTCGGGTCGAGTTCAGCTCGACTAGAGGTGTTGAGTTTCCCTCCACCTTCGGTCGGGTTTAGCTCGACCTAAGGTGTCGAGTGTTCTCCACCTCCAGTTAGGCTCGGCTCAAAGGAGGGGTGTGTATAGGAGAAGGGTTTTCCCTTCGTCTCAAAGTAATTTCAGCTGAAAAGCTTGGCAGAGGTTCCCCGATGACGGATCCTTTCGTGGATTCCCCCAAGGTCCCACCTACTCGTCAAATAGGTGGGTTGGACTTTCTTTCCGAGCTTGGGGCAAGCTCGCAAAGAGTGGGGATTGTGTACAACCCTCATATTTCCCGAGTCGGTGCGACCCGACACGGATGAAGCCAAGATAGCAAGGGTGGCCAGGACGGACAAAACGACCACATGGGGCGGTCGAAACCGACCAAGGCAAAGAGAGGCCACGGGTAAGGCGAGGGGAGCACCCGCTCCCCCGACTCTCTTCGGGCGAGTGGGAGGGGCCTCCCACTCGCCAATCACCCTTAGGCGAGTGGGAGAGACCCTCCCACTCACCCGGGCGAGTGGGAGGGGCCCTCCCACTCGCCACCCCCCTTTGGGCGAGTGGGAGGGATTCCCCCACTCGCCCGGTACATTGGGGGGAGACCGGCATGGCCTCCCGTGAGGGGGGAAGTGGGCATCTCGAGTCCCACTCGCTCCCCCTCATGCGTTGATCGTTCGTGGTCATGGTTGGACTGCGGATAGCAGGATCTTGGCTATCCGCAGTCCATTTTTGGGAAAGTCTATAAATAGACCCCCATGGGCACCTTGGGAAGGGTTGGTTCCTACCCCCTCCCTCGCGTGTGAGCAAGCACTACCCCTCCCCTCCCCTTGACGTTGAAGGTGGTCGGTGAGGTGTTCCTTAGTGCCCTCCAAGGTGCCCAGGCTCAGCATTGGCTTGGGAGGGGAAGCGCTCTAAGATCTTCCGGGTATGTGGTGGGACCTCCTCGCTGAAGCTTAAGGGGTTCGTTTCTAGACTCAAGTGCTCTTCAAGGGCAAGTTCTCCTAGCTCTTAGTGACTGGTCAAGGGTCTCGCTCAGGTCAAGTAAGGGTTAGCTGCATCCCCCTTGTGAACGTCGAAACCGGGTTACTGGTTTCAACAATGACCACGTTGGAGACCCAGCCTGGATACTGGATCTCCGATACAAAACCTGCCTGCAGGAGTTTACCCACCTCCTCTCGGATGGGTTCTTCAAGCTTGTCCGCTACGGCCCTCCTCTTTTGACGGATGGGGCGGGTGTCAGGGTCGAGGTTGAGGTGGTGGCAAGCCACATCCGCATCGATCCCGGGCATCTCTGCGGTGCTCCAAGCGAAGACATCTACATTCTTCTGCACGCAGGCCAGGATCTCGGCCTGCTCCTCCGAACTGAGCTCTCCGCTGACTCGGACCTTTTCCACCACCCCAAGCCGAGTGGTGACTTTAAGCTCCACGACCTCATCCACGGCCTCCAGCCTAGATTGCTCTCCCCAAGCATTTTCCTTCTCTCCGTCACAAGCGAGCGCTTGGGCTCCTTCCTCCGTCTCTGCCTCTCCTACCATCATCAACTCTTCCGCCCCTCCTTCCCGGGCACCCTCTCCTTTCCCCTCTTCTTCTCCTTTCTCTGCCCTGGGCCTCTCAGCGACCCCTTCCTAGGCATGAACTTCCTCTTCCTCCATCCTCTCCTCGACTCCATTCTCTCCTCCGGCTTCTGCCGCCTCCTCCATCACCTTATCGAACTCCTCCGCTTCTCCCATCCAGGTGACAGTGTTGACAGCCGTCACATAGCACTGTCTCGCCATCTTGGGGTCTCCTCGGATCCGGACCTGGACTCCACCCGCGTTGAACTTGAGACACTGGTGGAAGGTGGAAGGGACGCATCTGAACGCGCTGATGAGAGGTCGTCCGAAGATGGCGCTGTAACTGCTTGGGGCATCCACTATCACGAAGCGGCAGTTCCAGGACTGCCCTCCGAGGGTCACATGGAGCCCCACTCCACCCTCTACCTCCTTCCTTTCTCCCGAAAAGCCAAATAGGGGGCCATCCGAGGCCAACACCCTCTTGGCCTCCACCTTCATCTCGTCAAACGCCTTCTTGAAGACGACGTTGACCGAGCTCCCATTATCGACTAGAATCCGCGAGATAGTGAAGTTCTCGATGGCGGTCTGGATGACCAGCGCATCGCAGAACTGGTCTTCATAGCTTGGCATGTCCTTCTGGGAGAAAGTAATTCTTTCTGCAGGGGGTGGAGCAGTGGATGTTGAGGCCGCCGATAGATGGTATGGAGGCTAGCCTTGCGGGTTGCCTCCACCCCTACCCCCCATGGATCACCCCGATCCCTCCTCTACTCCCCACATCAACTCTGTCTTCACACCTTTCTTCCTCCTCCCCTCGAGGCTCGACCTCCTCAATTCTCACCTGTTCATGTTGCCTCGGCGCAGGCACTCGACCCCTTTTTGTTTCCAGGAACTCTGGGCAGGTGGCCGTCGCGTGACCTTCCTCGTCGTGGAAGTCACAATACGGCAACGTCACCTCCCTTGCATCGCCTTCCGCCATCCTATTCCTCCTCCTTCTCTCTGCCCCTGCTTCTTCTCTAGCCTCTTCTCTTCTTCCTCTTCCTCCTCGTCCCCGCCTGATCGCCATGGCTTGCTGAGGTGGGGGAGGCAATGGCCTCGGACCCTGCCTCCATCCCAGCTGATGGGGTCTTCCTTGACCTCCATAGAAGTTACCCCTTCTCGGGCCGTAACCTCTTCCCTGACCTTGCATTCCTTTGGCACGTTGCCTCCACTCCCCCACCGGGGCCCTGGGCTCTTCCCTTCTCCTTACTTCCTGCTGCCTGACCTCCGGCTCACTGAGCTTTGCTAGCCTCTTGGTAAGCTCCGGGTTGGCCTCCTCACTCTCAATTTCTTCCGCAACCCTCTCCATCAACTCTTCGTAGGAGACGTGGGCTTTCCTCTTTAAAGCCATTTTGAAAAAACTCTCCCTTAATCCGACGGTGAAAGCGAGTTGGAGTGCGAACCCAGGCATCTCCTGAGTGACCAGCACCTCCTCCTGAAACTGGTCTGCGTAGCGAGTCAATGACTCCTTCGGCTCCTGCTTCACTTTGAAGAGAGACTCGGCGTCCTTCTTCCTTCTCTTCGAAGTCGAGAATCGCAACAGGAAACTTCGGCGCAGATCTTCGAAGGCGTAGATCGACCATGCAGGGAGTTGGTGGAACCAATCTCTTGCCTTCTCTTTAAGGGTGACGGCGAAGAGCCGACACTTGAAGGCATCCTGCATCGGCCTGATAGAGACCGAGTTCACAAAAGACTCGAGATGTTGGACAGGGTCGTCCCTGCCGTTATAGTACACCCTGTCCCACTCTCCGAACCCTACCGGGACAGGTGAAGAAAGTACCAACTCGCAGAAGGTACTTCCCCCTTCTGCCGCCCGTTCCCGCTCCACACGCCCTCCTAGCTCTCTCACCAAACTCGGGCTCGCGGGGACTGCGCTCGTGAGAATAGTGTTCGCCTGGACCACTCCCACAGCCGCTACATCCTCCGGGCATGCGCTCCCCTGCGCCGCGCTCGCCGGCACAGAGCTCGTTGGCACAAAGCTCACCGGCACAGTGCTCGCCGGGCTGGCGAACAACACTCGCCCCTCCAAGTCTTGAACTAAACTTCCGGCGATTTCCTTTCCGGCTCTTCCACCCGGGGCATTCTCACCGACCGCTGCTAGGGGAGGGGTCGCTTGAGATGTTGGGGTCGCGAACTCACTTCGCAACGCCGCGACCGTGAGTCCGAAAGTGTCAAGCACCTCCCTCCTGAAATCCGCAAACATCCTCGGGGTCACCACCTGCGGTGCCTCGCCGAACTCCTCGCCTCGATCCTCGCCTCCTGTCATCCCCTCCTTGGAATTTTCTTGGACCAGCCGCACTCCACGCTCACCGCACCAAAATGTTGAAACCGATTTCTCGGCCTCTTGTGGAGCTCGGGGCCCTCACCGAAATGAGGGGCAGCTAGCCCTTACTGATCCCTCGGAGAAGGTAGACTGAAGACTAGAAAGAAGACTAAGACCTTAGTCGCAGCGAGGAGGTCCCTCCACTAACCCGGAAGATCGTTGAGCACTTCCCCTCCCAAGCCAAAGCTGAGACTCGGGCACCTTGGAGAGCTCTAAAAATACTAAACAAAGAAAGCCTGAGGAGAGAGAAGCTGAAGTCCAGTCTCCTCCAAAGGTGCTCTTAAGGTCCTATTTATAGGTTTTCTGATACGGCCTGCAAATAGCAGGATTCCGCCTTCTGATTTTACTATCCGCACCCCAAATGGGTCTGCTAATATCCAAACTCTGCTGTTTGGAGAGGCTAAAGGCAGACCACCAAGGGTAAAAGGGTAATTTGACCCTATCGGCTTATGGGCAAGGAACTGCGAGAACCTTCCTTCGAGATGCTCTCGCGGGCCCTCTCGCGAGTCCTGCTCGCGGTGCCTCTCCTAGGCGATCGCCCTGCGAGGACCTCGCTGGACCCTCCTGGTGGTACCTGCCGAAGTCCGATCTCGCGAGCCTTTCTGCGAGATCGGCAACTCACTTTGTCGCGCACTGAACATGTTTTGCCGAACACCTTTTTACCGTACAAAGGGTCTCTTCCGCCAGCGGCCTGCGAAGTATTGACTTTCCCGCCCTCGCTTGGCCCAGTCCTTTGAAGGTATCTGCTGAGGTCTGGATCTCGCGACTGATCTTGCGAGACCGTCCCTTTGACTTTAATGATCATAGAACATTTCGCCGATTGTTGATGATTTCGCCAAACAGGGGCGTGCTCGACGATCAAAGGTGGGCTCGACGAAATCGGGAGAGTTCGTCCAACGCAGTATTCCTTTCGTCGAACTCTGGGAACTTCTTGGCAATACCTGCAGGCATTTATCTCGCCTGCCCTTCTCGCCCGCCTCTCCGCGAGCCTTTCGAGAGAGATTTCTCTCGGATACCTCTCGCGAGGTCTTCGACCCTAAGGCCCCTATTTCTTATTATTTCGTTTTGTTGCCTTCTTAAACCGTGCCTCCTCGTCTGGCAAATATCGGGGTTGTACACCTAAGATTTTCACAAGTCAATTTTATCATGGAAATATCATCACGTTTATTTCACAAATTCCTATCGCTTCCACATATGCTAGTCTTGGTCACTTTCGGATGGTCCAAAGTAAGATAAACTTAGATCGTTCTTATCATAGTAAACTCAAACACTATATTTTAATTCCAATAAGTCATCGTCTAAGATCTCGGGTTATTCATCGTCATAGCTCCCAAGGTATAAGGGTTATTATCATAGTTAAATGTTATACCATGACAAGGCTTGATTTTTAACAATTCATGAGTTAATTACTTCTGAATGCCCCAAACTACCATAACTTTCAAATATAACTAAAGCTTGCAAGACCTATTTTCAGTTCCCAACTTCCAGAAAGGCATCTTCATCCCTAAGTGACTAAACCTAGCAACTTTACATTTTTAATGCTTCAACTAATGTCAAGTCGTTGCTCGATCTACGACGTCCTTTCATTGTCCTGGTAGTACTTCAGATCATCATTCCAGACCTACTGTTACACCATCTCATCTTTGCCTGCGTAACATTGAATAAGATCGACCTCAAAATCACTATATTTATGACTCAACATCTTCTAAATTAGATCCAAAGGAAACCAAAGTCAGTAACTAATTTGCCCAATAAACAAAAGGTAATCCTCAATAAACAAAAGATAAGCCCCAATAAACAGAAGATAAGCCACTGTCGATTTTGGGCTAAGTATCTTTGATATCACCATGTTATATTCGTCCCAAGTATGCAAACAATCCTTATGGCACACAACCTTAGACTTGAGGTTCTATCTTGAGACTTATTGGTGTACTCCATACATTAGACTCTTCAAGGTACCCTTTTAGCCAACCTTAACAAGGTCAATATATGAACCAATCTCAAACGGGTCCCTTCCGAACTTGAATTCTTATCCGAACCTCGGTGTTTGTCGTGGTGGTTGTCTCAATATAATAATGTCACTGATACGAGGGTTTAGTTTACGAGTCCCATACCATTCTGCTTATGTGTCAGTCTCTCTTTCTCTAACCTCTTTGGGGTATTCTCGTGCCTTCACCAAAATTATACCTATGGTCTATTTCAGACTAGAGCATGGTGTAAATTGTCATGGTAAGTCACGTGTCCTAGTGAGGTTGAGTCTAACTCATTGCCTAAAGGACTATCTAGAGAGATCTTTACAACCGAGGGTATTTCCTGCTGGGGGCAGGGTTCGCCGCAGGCTCCAAAAGAAAACTTGACAAAAGGTTCAGTTAAAAGTGGACTTTTTCATGTGATTTCCCCAAATGGGCACACCATTGCTTCTGATGCTTAGTTTGTCCTCAAACTAAACTCACGCGGGGTGGCCTAGGGTTTGTGGACTTCTTTTCTTCAGATCGAGGTTTGCTTTGATACCACTTTGTAAGACCCCATTTTTTTTTGCAAACCCGGGTCTTATGCCCAGAAACGCAACTTTGCGGTGACACCCTCACTCGGGAAGGTCGACACTACAAAACGCCAATTCTTGCGGACTTATCGATCACAAAGAAGTTAAACTTAAACAAACTTATAGAAGCCAAGTCCACATCACACATAAATAAACCATCATAAAGAGATGTCCACATAAACATAACTGAAGTCAAAGACAGAAATAATAAGGGTTCCTGCCCGATACATCAAATCATCACTACATAGACACTCGCGGAAGCATAAAAATACTAGAACTAAATGATGCTCACAGATCCTGCCAACGGTGCTCCTGTGCTAGACTGGCCCCCCTCCGTCTACACCGGCCTCCGGAGCTGCTGCGTCTCCTTGATCCCCTAAAATGATATGGTCCACCGACCGTTAGTCAAAAAGACTAAGCCTTATGTTCCCCACCCCACCCCCAATGGCTCCTAGGCACCGTGTGGGAGGATGAAGCGGAGGACAACAAGAGGTATAACAAAGAGCAGATGACGGTGAATCTAACTACGGAAAGTTCTACCACTACACATGTGTATACAGATAATTAAAGCAGTAATAGAGCAGGGTAAAGAGCAAGTAAAGAATAGTAAGTAAAGTATGTACATAGTAGAAAAGTAACCATTGATTTATAGGAATGCCCATACAAACCAATAGGCCAAGGGGTCGTTTAGCAAGTCCTATCGTATAAGAAGTCCCAATACTGACTTATACGATAGGGGTAGGGGTTGAAATGCAAAGTTTATGCCATGCCATGCAGAGTTATGCCGTTTATGTTATGTTCACACATGTGCAACTCACACACTTCGACTCTATGCTCACAGACCTTTAGTTCCCCCTTTTTGGAGCTAGCAAGAATCCCAGGATACTCCCGTAGTGGCAAACGGAAGCGGTGGGTTGGGCCTCGCCGACCTCTAGGTTGGTATTCACACTAACTAACCTAGACATATCGTACGCCTCAAAGCAAAACCACGGAGCATCTGCGTACTCTTACTGGCTGGACCACCAGACTTTTAGGGCTAAGTGCAAATTCCATACTTGTCGAGTCAACGTATAGACGTCGGTGTGAACGACCATCCAATACCGAAGACCCACCACCTTCATGCACATGCAAACATGTTCTACTATATCCCGAGCCATAAATTCCCTAGGCTAACCCGCCCGTCACTATAACCTTCCGAGCTAATGGCTCGCCGGACTAACCCGTCCGTACCAACAAGCATTACTGAGTCATAAGCTCACCGGCCTAACTAGTCCGCTGATTCAACCACCGAGCCTACCGCTCGTACAACCAAACCAACTAACCTCTCGTAACTACGGGGTGTGGGTGTGCGTATTATTAAGTTAATCTTGTACATCAACTTATCCCTACAATTTATGGTTAATCTTGGACTTCCCGAGGATTACCCTGTAAGGGGCTCGCTACGGTACTAGGAACTATAATGGGATGACACCCCAAAGTTCCCTTTCTCAAGACACTTAGTGTTGTTGGAATCTACCTATAAGATTACCCCTCTTAATAATTCACTTGAATTACTCTACGTATTTTATGACCTTCTAAGGGGAAAGACGATCTTTCGTCGGTCCCGCACACCACCTTACCCTTAACTCTCCAAGCACACTCTCATCTCATAAACTCCTTTTGGTGACCTTCGATCTCTTCAACCTGACCATGTGCACTAACTACATGCCACTTCCACTTGGTAGGCCCCTAAATACCCAAGTTTCACATTTTTACTATACGCAGACCAAACTAACTATATAAAGCTTGTAAGTAGAGGTACTCCAAATATTCATCCAACTGACTCAAGATATTTACTGGAGGACTACCATGGTATTTTAAGACTAAATCCAGAGAATCACATTTTTCCTCAACATTTTAGCATTTATTTAAATTTCTCCAATATTTGCCTAGTATGAATATGAACATGAAGTGTAAGGTATTATTATGATATGGCTTCCATAAAATCAAGATAAATCTATCATGCCAAAATAATAGTAAGTACAGAGTGTCGCAATTTTACAATCAGGAATTGTCCACTAATTATAATATTTAGCATCTATCCAAATTTGGAGGTTAATGAAGGAACCATCAAAATTACTTATGTCAAAATTAGCGAAAATTTACCAGACCTCTATTGTGTTTAGAAAAGCTTAATTACATAGTTTCCCAATTTATGTGAATCATTACCTCACTAAAACAATTAATCCAAATAATTCCTAATTTGCACATGTTGTGAAGTAGCCTACTGATAACAACCACCAAAATTATATAAAAATTCATAGAGCTTTCTAGTGCCCTGAAATGTCCTATCACCAAGTTGCACATTTTTCCAGAGAGTTTTGGACCCTTAATTATATTTCTTAAGATTAAGACAAAATAGGTGCCTTGAGGATGAAGTACTAGTTAAATCATAAAATAAATTATACAAAAATTACCAGGGGTCTACAATATGATTAAAAAGACACCACCAAGATTTTATCTTCATCCAAGATCATTTGTGCATGTAAATATCTCTTAAAAGATGTTTACCTAAAGGGGTTATGACCTAATTTAGGGGGAAAAATTTCTCCTAAAATTCTCTGAAAATTCCCTAGGGCATAATTACATCCCATGAACACATCTCCTAGGTTCCAAGGCCATTCTATAGCTTTTGACCACATATCCTTCACAAGCTCTATGCACCCCAAGGGGTAAAACTAGAGTTCTAGGGCATATCCACCTCTACACCACCCCATCACACTCATGAAGGTGTTTTAGGTGATCCTAAACCAGTGGCCAAGGTTTCAACTCAGGTGATGAGTTCTGACCACCATACCCCAAGATAAACACCATGCCCTAACTTTGAACCAATTTGAATTAACTTGGGTTGAAAAATTACCCAACCAAATCAGTCCCAATTGGGCTAAGTTTTTTACCAGGGTCATGTGATAACCCTAAGAAGTACCCAACAAAATTTGGAGGGCATTGGAGGTCATTTGACCCAATAATTAATTAATATTTAATTTATGAATTTATTACAAAAACCTTAGAAAACGTTTCTCCTAAAATTCCCATCTTTGGGTATGATGTGTGGGTAGGTGTAAATAGCCTAGGTTTCAATTTTCAAGTCAATCCCATAAACCAATCAAAAGTTATTTAAGAAATGGTGGCTGTCCTACACTAGGGACCAGTCCCACCAAAATGGACCTACAGGGAGCTACATAACTCCTTTTGGGGTGAAATCAATTTTAAAATAAAGTAGACTCCAAGTGCTACAACTTTGGTGTTGACCACTTTTTCATTTGAGTGGTTCTAGTATTTTTAATAATTAAAATAAAATACAAGTCTGCGTTCGACGAAATATGATCTGCGTTCGACGAAATACGACCTGCGTTCGACAAACGCTGTGCTCCAGTTCAACGAAATCAGTTCTCCAGCCAATTTAGCAGATCATCTCTCCGTTCGACAAATTAATTCAGGTTGACAAATTAATTCAGTTCGGCGAATTAAACTATCAGATCGGTGAATTAATTCCGTTCGACGAACTCTGGGTTCAGTTCGTCGAACTCAACTGTCAGTTCGACGAATTCCAGAGTGTGTTCGATGAATGAATTCTGTTCCACAAATACCGGGTTCAGTTCGACGAACTCAACCATCGGTTCGACGAACTCCGGCTACCGCTCGACAAATTCCTTCTACTCAGATCGACGAATAAATGAAATAACGATATAACATAATCATTTAAATCTGAAGATCTTGCACAGATCTTGAAGCAGAATGGACGACATCCATTTGTCTTCTTCCTTTGGCCGAAGGCCAGGATTAACCGCACCTGGAGCTCCTTCATCCTTGTTATCCCGGCCACCTAAGCGCCGCCCCGGCCGGCCAATTCCACCGCCACCTTCGTTGAGGTGGTGGCAGGCGATTTGCTGTGGTTGGCCGGCCGGTGGTGGCCGGAATAGGGGTATGGAGGCGGTATTAAAGCTCCAAAAATGGAGCTCTTGGCCTACCCAATTGGGGACCAATTGGCCCTAATCCTTGCAGGCATCCTGATGGGATCTATACACAGAGAGAGGAGAAGAACTAGACCTTTAATCGAGCTCGAGGGTGGTTGTTTCCTACATTTGCCATGGCCGCCCCCTTCAAGTTGTGCTCCTTACCGATCTCTTGATTCTCCACCAAATGCAACGATCTAGTACTCAATTTCAACTGATATCCCCCTTCTGAAGGTGATGGAAGGGTCAATTTGAGGGGGGAAAGGCTTAATGGTGGAGTGCCATTAATGGCCATTTCGGTTTCACTTGAAACATCTTGAATCCTCCACCGGATGGCATGGGAAAGGTTGTAAAACATCTTAGAATTCAACGGGAGATGAATGGAGGGTGTGGGGAGATGAATGAGGGTCAATTTGCCTTGAATGCCATGAATTCACCTTGAATGGCCACTTTCTCTCTCTTCAAATTGGGAGAAATTCCCAATTTCTCTCTCCTAGTCACCCCCTCCAGAAATTGGATGGCATTTCATGTAATTTCAGTGGTGACTAATCATTTGGGCCATTGAAATTGGGCTTAGCCCAAAGGGATTGAGCTTTGGGCTTAATTAAACCAAGTTGGGCAATATTGACCAAGTGTTGATTTTGGTCAAATTGGTGAAATTAATTAGGCCCAATGGGTCAATGTTGACCCATTGGCCTCCCTTAGTGACCAATGGAACATGGGGAAAGTCAATTGGTCCAATTGAACCCTAATTGACCTTAAATATGGTGGTTTGACTTATTTGAGGCTAGGGTTGACTTTGGTCAATTTGGCCCCTATGATTGACCCCAATGGGTCCTAAATGCTCTAAGGGACCCTCCAAAGGGTTAGGTGTGCCATGGTGGGGTCAAAGGGTCAAGGTGAGGCCCTAAAGTCCAACCTTATGCTTGGTAACTGGAAATTGCTATTTGCAGACCAAATTTATGTAAACACTTATTCCTCCGACTTCTTTTCTTCGGATTGAGGTTTGCTCTAATACCACTTTGTAAGACCCCATTTTTTTTCTTTTAAAAACTCAGGCCTTATGCCTAGAAACGCCGCTTTGCGGTGACACCAAAACACAGGAAGGTCGCCACTACAAAGGGCCGATCCTGCCGGCCATATCGATCACAGAAGAAGAAAAGTATAAACGAACAAAAGAAGTTCAAGTCCACAATCACATACTATATATAATAAATGTCCACATGGTATAACTGGAATAACAAAGTTACAATAATAAAGGGCATATGCCCTGTACATCATGTCCTCACTACAAGATCACTCACGGAAGCTAACTACTAATCACTCACTGACCCTGAAACTTGTGCTCATGTACTAGACTGGCCCGCCTCCGTCTGCACCGGCCTCTGGTGCTGTTGCGTCTCTTCGGTCCCCTAAAATGTTATGGTCCACTAACCGTTAGTCAAAAAGACTAAGCCTCATGTTCCCCACCCCACCCCCAATGGCTCCTAGGCACCGTGTGGGAGGATGAAGCGGAGGACAACAAGGGGTATAAAACAAAGTAGATGACAGTGAATCTATCTACGGAAAGTTCTACCACTACACATGTGTATACATATAATTGAAGCAGTAATAGAGCATGTTAAAGAGCAAGTATAGAATAGTAAGTAAAGTATGTACATAGTAGAAAAGTAACTATTGATTTATAGGAATGCCCATACAAACCTATAGACCAAGGGGTCGTTTAGCAAGGCCTATCGTATAAGAAATCCCATAACCGACTTATACGATAGGGGTAGGGGTTAAAATGCAATGTTTATGACATGACATGCAGAGTTATGTAGTTTATGCCATGTTCATACAAGTGCAACTCACACACCTCGACTCTATGCGAACAGACCTTTAGTTCCCCCCTTTTTGGAGCTAGCAAGACTCCCAGGATACTCCCGTAGTGGCAAACGGAAGCAGTGGGTTGGGCCTCGTCCACCTCTAGGTTGGTTTTCACACTACCTAACGTAGACCTATCCTACGCCTCAACGCAAAACCGTGGAGAACCTGCGTACTCTTACTGGCTGGACCACCAGACTTTTATGGCTAAGTGCAAATTCCACACTTGCCGAGTCAACGTATTGACGTCGGTGTGAACGACCATCCAATACCGAAGACCCACCACCTTCTTGCACATGCAAACATGTTCTACTATATCCCGAGCCATAAATTCCCTGGGCTAACCCGCCCGTCACTATAACCTTCCGAGCCAACGGCTCGCTGGACCAACCCGTCCATACCAACAAGCATTACTGAGTCACAAGCTCACTAGACTAACTAGTCTGCTGCTACAACCACCGAGCCTACGGCTCGTAAGACCAAACCGACTAATATACCTGAAACAACGGGGTGTGAGTGTGCGTATTATTAAGTTAATCTTGTACAACAACTTATCCCTACAATTTATGGTTAATCTTGGACTTCCCGAGGATTACCCTGTGAGGAGCTCGCTACGGTACTAGGAACTATAATGGGATGACACCCCAAAGCTCTCTTTCTCAAGGCATTAAGTGTTATTGGTATCTACCCATAAGAAAACCGTTCTTATCATTTCTCTTGAACTACCTCTAAGCATTTTATGACACGCTAAGGGAAAGACGATCTTTCGTCAATCCGGAGCACAACTTTAACCTTAACTCACCGAGCACACCCTCATCACCTAAACTCCTTTTGGTGACCTTCAATCTCTTTAACCTGACCATGTAGACCAACTACATGCCACTACCACTCGGTAGGCCCCTAAATATCCAAGTTTCACATTTTTACTATACGCATACCAAACTAACTATTTGAAGCTTATAAGTAGAGATACTCCAAATTTTCATCCAACTGACTCAAGATATTTACTGGAGGTCTATCATGATGTTTCAAAACTAAATCCAGAGAATCATATTTTTCCCTACTTATTTGCATTTATTATCATTTCTCCAATATTTGCCATGTATGAATATGAACATGAAGTGTAAGGTATTCTCAATACATGATCCTCATAAAATTCAGATAAATCTATCAGGGCAAAATAACACTAAATAATGAATATCACAATTTTACAGTAAGGAAATGTCCTCTATTTTTAATATTTAACTTCTATCCAAACTTGAAGATTTATGAAGGAACTACCAAGAATACTTATGCCAAAATTATAGAAAATTTACCAGACCTCTATTATGTCCAGAAAAGCTTAATTACAGAGTTTCACAATTTATGGGAATCATTTCCTCACTAAAATAATTAATCCAAATAATTCCTAATTTACACATGTTGTGAAGTAGCCTACTGATAACAACTTCCAAAAATTATATAAATATTTACAGGACTTTCTAGTGCTCTGAAATGTCCTATCACCAAGTTGCACATTTTTCCAGAGAGTTTTGGACCCTTAATTATATTTCTTAAGATTAAGGTAAAATAAGTGCCTTGTGAATGAAGTGCTGGTTAAATCACCTAAATAATTTCACAAAAATTACCAGAGGTCCATCATATGATTATAAAGGCAGTACAAAGGTTTCATCACAATCCAAGGCCATTTGATCATGTAAATGTCTCTTATAAGAAGTTTACCTAAAGGGGTTATGACCTAATTTAGGGGGAATAATTTCTCCTAAAATTCTCTCAAAATTCCCTAGGGCATAATTACATCCCATGAAAACATCTCCTAGGTTCCATGGCCATTCTATACCTTTTTACCACACATCCTTCACAAGCTCTATATGCACCCCAAGGGGTAAAACTAGGGTCCTAGGGCATATCCACCTCTACACCACCCCATCTTACTCATGAAGGTGTTTTAGGTGATCCTAAACCAGTGGTCAAGGTTTCAACTCATGGTGATGAGTTCTGACCACCATACCCCAAGATAAACACCATGCCCTAACTTTGACCCAATTTGACCTAACTTGGGTTGATAAATTACCCAATCAAATTAGTCCCAATTGTGCTGAGATTTTTACCAGGGTCATGTGATTACCCTAAGAAGTACCCACCAAAATTTGGAGGGCATTGGAGGTCATTTGACCCAATAATTAATTAATATTTAATTTATGAAATTTTTACAAAAACCTTAGAAAAAAGTTCTTCTATAATTCCCATCTTTGGGTATGATGTGTGGGTATGTGTAAATAGCCTAGGTTTCAATTTTCAAGTCAATCCCATAACTCAATCAAAAGTTATTCAAGAAATGGTGGCTGTCCTACACTAGGGACAAGTCCCACCAAAATGGACCTACAGGGAGCTACAGAACTCCTTTTGGGGTAAATCAATTTTAAATAAAGTAGACTCCAAGGGCTACAACTTTGCTGTTGACCACTTTTTCATTTGAGGGGTTCTAGTATTTTTAATAATTAAAATGAAATACTGCAGGAAGTATGACAAAATGTGGTGGAACAAGTCTCTGCGTTCGACGAAATCCGACCTGCGTTCGACGAAATCTATTCTGCGTTCGACGAACGCCATGCTTTAGTGCGTTCGACGAAATCCAAGTTCAGTTCGATGAACTCAACAATCAGTTCAGTGAATTGATTCCGTTCGACGAACTCCGGGTTCAATTCGTCGAACTAAACTGTCAGTTCGACAAATTCCAGAGTGTGTTCGATGAATGAATTCCGTTCGACGAACTCCGGGTTCAGTTCGACGAACTCCGAGTTCAGTTCGATGAACTCAACCATCAGTTCGACAAACTTCGGCTACCGCTCGGCGAATTCCTTCTACTCAGATCGATGAATAAATGAAATAACGATATAACATAATCATTTAAATTTGAAGATCTTGCACAGATCTTGAAGCAGAACGGACGACATCCGTTTGTCTTCTTCCTCTGGCCGACAGCCAGGATTAACCGCACCAGGAGCTCCTTCATCTTTGTTTTACCAGCCACCTAAGCGCCGCCCCGGCCGGCCAATGCCACACCACCTTCGTTGAGGTGGTGGCCGGCGATTTACGGTGGTTGGCCGGCCGGAGGTGGCCGGAACAGGGGTATGGAGGCGGGATTAAATCTCCAAAAACGGAGCTCTTGTTTTACCCGATTGGAGACCAATTGGCCCTAATCCTTGCAGGAAACCTGATGGGATCTATCCATAGAGAGAGAGGAGAAGAACAAGACCTTTAATCGGGCTCGAGGGTGGTTGTTTCCCGGATTTGCCATGGCCTCCCCCTTCAAGTTGTGCTCCTTGCCGATCTATTGATTCTCCACCAAATGCAACGATCTAGGACTCAATTTCAACTGATATCACCCTTCTGAAGGTGATGGAAGGTCAATTTGAGGAGCGAAGGCTTAACGGTGGAGTGCCATTAATGGCCATTACTGTTTCACTTGAAACCTCTTGAATCCTCCACCGGATGGCATGGGAAAGGTTGTAAAACCTCTTAGAATTCAATGTGGAGATGAATGGAGGGTGTGGGGAGATGAATGGGAGTCAATTTGTCTTGAATGCCATGAATTCACCTTGAATGGCCACTTTCTCTCTCTTCAAATTGGGGGAAACTCCCAATTTGTCTCTCCTAGTCACCCACTCCAGAAATTGGATGGCATTTCATGTAATTTCAGTGGTGACTAATCATTTGGGCCATTGAAATTGGGCTTAGCCCAAAGGGATTGAGCTTTGGGCTGAATTAACCCAAGTTGGGCAATATTGACCAAGTGTTGACTTTGGTCAAATTGGTGATATTAATTAGGCCCAGTGGGTCAATGTTGACCCATTGGCCTCCCTTAGTGACCAATGGAACTTGGGGAAAGTCAATTGCTCCAATTGAACCCTAATTGGCCCTAAATATGGTGGTTTGACTTATTTGAGGCTAGGGTTGACTTTAGTCAATTTGGCCCCTATGATTGACCCCAATGGGTCCTAGATGCTCTAAGGGACCCTCCAAAGGGTTAGGTGTGCCATGGTGGGGTCAAAGCGTCAAGGTGAGGCCCTAAAGTCCAACCTTAGGCTTGTTAACTAGAAATTGCTATTTGTAAACCACTGTGGTTTCCTTCTTCCTGGCTAAAGGCCAGGTGGTCTCTTCAAGCTTCTTAGGGTTTTGTCATGACCTAGTCATGACAAAACCACTCTAGGGGTCTAGTTGTTTGGGGCATGTTACACCATGCTAGTTGACTTCATATACAAATTGATGGTTTTCCCTAAATATTAAGAATTTGGATTATTAGGCCCAAACATAATCATAATCAAGTAAAAAGGATGTAAATTAGCAACTTATCATTTGTACAACTTCTGGAACAATATTTGAATGTATATTAGCTACGAGGACCATGTAGTTTGAAAGTGCACAGTGTGCCTCTGAGAATCCTCTAGAGGTGGGGGGGGGTGAATAGAGATTTAAATTTATTTCTATCCCTAACTGTGAATACAATGAAATAATCTAAGGATTTATGCTCAATCAAGATCTCAGGTAGAATAAAATAGTGCTGAAATATAAAGCAGAAAATAGTAATGTGAACTAGCTATGAGGGATAACACAGAAAATTAGCAAACCAGAAGACACACAGATTTTTTATAGAGGTTCCCCAAAATGTGGGTACTCCCCTCTTCTACCAACTGGTAGGTGTACAACCCTGTATTCGCCGAGTAGGTACTCGAGCCAAGAGGTATTTCGGAACATCGTTCCTCAGCAGGATCCAAGGAAGGGGGCGAGAACCCCAGTAAGGGGCGAGACCAGCCAGGGGGGCCGCCCCTGGCTGGGTCTCGCCCAGCCCCAGCTAAGGGGCGAGACCGGCCAGGGGGGCCGCCCCTGGCAGGGTCTCGCCCAGCCCCGGCTAAGGGGCGAGACCGGCCAGGGGGGCCGCCCCTGGCAGGGTCTCGCCCAGCCCCGGCTAAGGGGCGAGACCGGCCAGGGGGGCCGCCCCTGGCAGGGTCTCGCCCAGCCCCAGCAGGGGGGCGAGACCAGCAGGGGGGGGCATCCCCGGGTCTCGCCCCACCCCAGT
Organism: Dactylorhiza incarnata; assembly: GCA_033032865.1. Lineage (NCBI taxonomy): Eukaryota > Viridiplantae > Streptophyta > Magnoliopsida > Asparagales > Orchidaceae > Dactylorhiza > Dactylorhiza incarnata. The sequence goes on from JAWHQI010000033.1 coordinate 773,837, forward strand.
TAGGGGGCTCGCCGAGCCCCGCGAGGTACCTCTCTCGCCCAATTTCGGGGGGAGGTGTCGGTCTGCGTTTAGCATCCCAGAACAGCGGGATTTGGCTATTTGCAGTCCGGTTTTGGCTATTCGCAGTCCAAATCCAAGGGTATTTTGGGTATTCTGCAGTCCTATTTAGGTTATTTACAGCCCAGATCCGAAAATCCTATAAATAGGACCAAGGGGGCACCATTTGGAGGGATCTCTCATCCTAGGCTAGCTCTCTCCTTCTCCCTCTCCCTCCCCAACTCTCTCTAGGGGGTGAGGAGAGGCTCCAGTGGTGCCCAAGCTTAGTAGTGGCTTGGGAGGGGAAGTTCCAAGGGGACTTCCGGGTACGTGGCGGGACCTCCCCGCTAAGCCCTTGGTCCAGTCCTTAGTTCCGACACCTTCAACCTAGAGCTCTCCCTTGGGGGAAGTAAGGGTTGGTCGCCCCTCAGCCTCGTTGAGGGCCCCGAACTCCACAGAGACCGAGTAGTCGGTTTCAACAGTAGGGATGAACCACTATTCCTCAGTCTTTTGGTAAGGGGACTCTTAGAACCACTGATATCTTGACAAGGAGATCATGAACCACCATATCTTTTTTTAAGGAGATCTTGAACCACCAGATTGTTTGATAAGGAGATCTTGAACCACTGAATCCTTTGAAGAGGGATTAATAAAACTCTTTTACTGAAGGGAATTAGAAGGAGAAGGAAGAAGAGAAATGGTGTAGGAATTCTGTTCTCAGAATTCTTATGAAGGTTGTATGATACACAACTTCTTGTATTTATCACTAGATCTGCTCTTGATTAACTCCTGCTTATAATAGTGATGTTTTGCATAAGCTTTGATTGTCAGATCCTTCTATCATCTTTCTGATTAAACTCTGGCTGCTATATGATTGTGTTGATTAACAACCTTGTTCTGTTCTCAGAGAGAAGGAGAGCAACAGTTATTTCTTCTCTGTATTTGCTTCTTTTAGGGTTCCTGTAAGAGAGGGGAAGAAGAAGAGGACCCAATGGAACAGTATGTATTTTGTGATGAATGCTCTAGCCTTCTCTTTCTTTTCTTTCCTTTTACTATGCACTAGCAGATTTGAATTTGTTTCCTTTTCTCGTAAGACCTAAAAAGGTATTTTTGTCTGGACATTTACTTCTTCTTTCCTTCTTTAATTCCCGACCCGTCCACCAACATAAAGCTTATATCCAAGAAAGCTTTTCTCTGTCCTCTATTAATTCTTCATTCCATTTGAGGTAATTAAGGAGACGTTGGAGAACGATCTTGAGAGAGGTGTGCCATGTGAGAGGGTCCAAAAATTACAGCTGAAAAGGTTTCCCTTTTCAGTCTGTATTCGACGTAACGTCGAGTTCTCTTCCTCTCTTATCGACTCACCTTCGAGTTCTTGTAGGAGCAGCTTTGAATTCATCCTTGCTCTAATTGAACTCTGCTAGTCGATACCCTATCGATGTAACCGTCTAGTTGATGGCATGGCTCTAAGCTTCATTATCTGCGTCGAGATGAAGTCGACGTTGCATCGACTTAAGGTTGCTTCAATATGTACTTCCTTCTGCGCCGAGTTGAAGTAGAAGCTGCATCGACTTATCAAAGTACTTTGACAGGTCCATGACCTCTACGTCGATGCCTATTCGACGGAACGTCGACTTAAATTACTTTGGCAGAAGGATGAACTACTTGGACTTCTAGTCAGAGTAGAATCGACAACAACTTGATGTTGCGTTGAATTCTATTCGACGCAAATGTTTACTTTGCCCAAGTTGTGCTTCTCTTGATCTGGACTTAACACCCTAGGTTGAGTGTGACATCCTAAGACATATATTGACAAGAATACCCTCACTATACAATGGGTAATTCATTCCTAAGAAATAAAATCACTTTTAAGTAATTTCACTACACCATATCATGCATATGGTAACACTCATTTTGTGGCGGTTTAGTAAACGCTACCAAAAGTTATTTATGGTAGCGTTTATAAGCGCAACTGTAAATATATAAACGCTACTATAACATATCATACTTATAGTATCAGTTATTTTGTCGCGGTTACAAAAACGCTACCAATTTCATGCATCAACGCTACAATATATATTTGGCTTTTGACAACATTTTATTTTGTAACATTTGTAAAGTGTTGCTTAAACTTAGAATAGGGAATATTTTTTTTAATTGTTGCAATAAAGTAGTAGTTTTTGGCAACATATTTAACCCAACATTTTAAAAATGTTCCCATTTTCATTACTCGGAACAATTTTGAAATAATGTTGCATTTGGTGATTCATTTTATGCAACAATTTTTACATGTTAGCTATTAGATTTATATTTTGCAACAATTATTACATGCATGTTATCTATTAAATTTCTGCTCTAATACCCGACTACCCACTTTTCCCTCTTTCTCTCGCTCATGAAAACACCGCTCCCGGCCAAATCGCGAAAACCCCTATCGCTTCCATCGCCAACGGATCCAGGCTCGTCTCCGACGCTCCGGACTCCGCTTTCATCGCCGACGCTTACATCGTTGACGGCTCCAGGCTCGTCTACAGTGATTTCGAGGTTTTCTCCCGCTATTCCCACGCTCCGGACTCCGCTTCCCGTCGACATTGCCGGTGGATCACTACAAGAGATGTAGGCTACCGCAACTCTTTTCTTAGGGTTCATTTGGTTTAGCGGTTGCGGTTGTAAAAGGAGGTGTTGCAAATGGAGGTCTGTAAATGGAGCTGTTGGAAACTGGTTGCTGAAAATGGAGATCTGTTTGGAAAGTCTGCATTTCCAGAGCTTTTCAGAACAGAGATTCATTTGGCAAAATAGCTTTTCAAAACGGAAGATTTATAAACTTTAAAAAATACACACTTTTACTCAAACAGTCTACAAAATACCAACTCGAAATCCCCTAACATGATTTCGAATTTTACACAAATAGTTTAGAAAAATAAAGTTCAAGCTCTGTGTAGCTGTTCGGCAATCGAGTCACGCAATGTCATCATCTCATCCACCCCTACCCGAACACCTCTAACATGCTCTCCACCTGAGCCTTCATTTGTTTGTCTTGTTCTTCTCTGAATGCCCGCTGGGTAAATGAAATGCTCGTCTTCATCACAAGCACGAAAATGAATATCTAAGCGCGATGGATGTCTGCGAATATAATTATGCAAAGTCATTGTTGCAATAACAATGTCTCGTTGCTTTGTCAAACTGTATGGTGGCATATCCCTAAGCATCTTCCACTTCTTTTTCCATACGCCGAATGAACGTTCTATAACACTGCGCAAGGACGAGTGAGCCTGGTTGAATATTTCCCGGCGCCCTTGTATAGGTCTACTGCCCCTTCTGAAATCTGGTAAATGATATCGTGTACCTGAATATGGTTTTAGAAAACCACGTTGTAGTGGATAGCCGGCATCTACAACGTAATACTTGCCTGCAAATGTATATATTGCAAGCGATGCGTGAATAAAAACTACGATAACAAAAATAATCTTTAAATGCTCTTATAAAAGGGTCTCATGATATAGAAGACTCACCAGGTGGCGGATACGGGAAATTGTAACTAGGATCCATAAGAGCATGCTGAAATATACGGCTATCATGAGTGGAACCCTCCCAACCTGCTATTGTAAATGTGAAACACATGTTGAAA